>VZTG01006540.1:1637767-1820002 GCA_013397845.1 Melanocharis versteri
CCGCTGCTGCTGCTGCTGGCGGGGCGGGGGGAGCCTTCGCCGCGAGTCCCGTCCCCGTGGGAGGCGGGAAAGAGGGGCCCCTTCCCGCTCTGCAGCTGCGGTTCAGCCCGGCGCTCCCTCCCAGGTTTCTGGGTGTTGCGGCCGGAAGCGGAGGTTTGCGTCAGGTGCCACCTGGGGCTGTGCAGCGTGGCCTGTGGACCTTGGCGATAAGATTCCCCCAGAGTCCGCCGAGCCCTGTGCCTCGTTGCCAAGAAGGGTTTTGCTGCCAATAATGATTTCTTTTTTTTTGGTAGTGTGTTACAGTGAAACGATGAGAATGCAGGAGAAGCTTACATGTCCATAATTTACTTAGTAGCTCCTTGTTTCTTCCTCTGCCCTTGTCCCCCCGTCCACAACATCAGCACCGAAGTAATGAAATTTAAACCAGAAGTAGTTATAAGAGCTCTAATGCTGTATATTTTAAAGCGAATTTTAAGAAATGCTCTGCTGTTTCCTCATGTTTTTTAAATTGGGGAGCTTGACACGTGCATTATCTTTGTTATATGTTGCTGTAGACAGGACAGATAGGACCTAAAAAATTACTTGCGCCTTTTATCTCTTTATTTCTGGCTTGCTTTTTTTGCCTCTTGGTATTTTCCTTTGGAGGCTTCATCACATAGTAATTTGAGGATGTGTTCCGTGTCTTACTGCTACAAATCAAATCTTTATCTATCCCTATGACATTATACTCTCAGAGTATAAAAAGATGGCTTGTGAAAGGGTTTTTGGAAGTTAGATACCTTGCTTCCTTCGTGCTTACGTAGAGGATCAGTGGTTTAAGGATATTATCTTGTTGTGCTAGACTGATTACTAAACCCAGAAGCAGTCATAAGAGCTCTAATGCTGTATATTTCAAAATGAATTTTAAGAAATACTCTGCTGTTCTCCCGTTTAACCTGGGGAGCTTGATGTGTGCAGTGGCTTTCTAAGTAGATCAAGGTCAGTGCTAATCTTTCAGCTGCTCTTCTGCTCACTTGCTTGCAAAATATCTGGCTTTGACTAAAGCTAGTACTTGGATTAGAAACTAAAGTCATTAAATGTGAAAGGTATGTTAGCTTGGAAACTGTAATGTTTCCATGGAGATGGGGATGTAAGAAATCCAAAAGATTTTAGAGCTGTAGAGTCATGCTCTTCCAGAAGACTGAATCTTCAGCAGACAGTGCAGTTAACATGAGGTCACTCCATACTTCTGCTGTCGCTCTAGAGCAGGTTGGAGTTTTTCTGCTGGAGATTGACTGTGTAGAAGATCCCAGCACAGGGCTCTAAAAGCAGCTTTATTCTCAGGTGTTCGGTGGAAAGGGGGCTGTACCTTTGGCAGACCTTGCTCGCAAGGTCTTCCTATTTGGAGTAATATATCTGCATTTCATGTAGAGTGTAGGCATTAGGTAAACTACTAATTAGGCTGTGTGTGTTTTAAAGCTGGGACTGGGAACATGGGAGGACTGCTTATCTGTTCTGGTCCATTTTTGGTCTACCTTAATAATCCCAGAATCTCCTGATGACACAGTAGGACAAAGTTGCCTCCACTTAGGTGACTCCCTCTTTCCCCAGACAAATTCCCATTTTAAAACCCTCAAGTGGTTCTCTTGGAAGATACACATATTTTGTGTGCTAAGACTGCTGTGGATTTGAAGCTGACCTTTTTACTGTTACAGAAGCACTGCTCAGGGAACAAGACTGTAAATGTGGTTGTGAGTGTGAAAAAGTCAAATGTACCATTATTAATCTTTGTCATAAATCCACTGTTAGCTATTCCAAATGTTCTTTTTTGTTTGGCTCGTGAAATAGGTGATGGAAAAGTAAATCTAAAGCTGTGTGTGCATTCAAGCTGTCATAAAAGCTTGTGAAAGGGAGAGGTCTTGCCCTTGGATTTCCTGGTCATGACTGCATGGTCCTGTTCCATACTTTATGTTGTTCCTTGACTTCCTGATGTGTTTTTGCTGAGATGATGTGGTTTTCTTTCACATGAATGACTTTTTGCTGGGGCATTTCTTAGTTGTTCCAGTGAGTTAAAGTCAGCTCTGAGGTGCATCCCAGGTGATACACAATAAGTTAGGGGATGAGGGCGTGCAATCCTTTCCCCTCTTGGCAGCGGGGCACACAGTTTGGTTTCTTCTGGACCTGTCCCTTCACCCTCAGGTTTTTTTGTATTATCTTACTTATGTTCTTCTTTTCTACTTTGGTTGCGGAGAAGGTGACAGCTTTATATTTTTCTCTTACAGGAAGAGGATGATTGGAAGGAGTTTGAGCAAAAGGAAGAAATTGATTATAGTGGTCTTAGAGTTCAGTCCATGCAAATAAGGTACTACTTTTTCTTCTTTTTTTTTCTTCAGTATAATCCTTACCAATGTCCGAAAAGGATGGGTTTTTCCTTCAGATCTGCTTCCGTGGAGTACTGTTAAAAAGAGGTTTGATGTGTTTCTGATAGTACACACGTTTGCTGCTGGGTAATTTAAGTTTGACTGGTGTCTGCCAATGTTCTCTTTATTTTCTAAATCTCTATTCATATCCTAGATCTATCTGTTTTGCTTGAGACTCAGGATTTTTTTTTATAAATGGTTAACATTCCCGTCCATAAAGATAGTCAAGTAGCAGTTTCTCAGAGGAGTGCAGTATAGTAATTTCCACTGAATCATTTGACCACTGTGAGGGTATCTGACTCAATCTACTCAGCATCTTCAGTTGGGGAGCAAATTCCTGAACCATTACATTTGTATTTCAAAAAACCAAAAATACAGTTGGTAAAAGTCGTGTCCAGTTATAAGATCCTACAGGATTGCATTTATGAATTTAATCCACGATTCCTTGTTTGTGTTTTCATTAGACTTTTCGTGTTGGCTGGTGCAAAGTAAGTCTACTTATGTCTGTCCTGGTTAAGAAAAATGTTTCAGCAGGTCAGAAAAAGAGGTTTTATGACCTCAGTTGTAGGCTGAGAATGTCAGATAATCCTCATTGTCCAGGTATTGATGTTCAAAGTAATGTCATCTTAAAATCAGCTGGTACCTGTAACCAGTGCAACAGATGCTTTCTTCACTGTTTGAGCAGGTCTGACATTTTTTGAATTATTTACTTCTTTGGATCACAGCATTCCCCCCACTCCTTTCAGCTAACTAGTCCTTTGGGCCATTTGCATGAATTTGTCCCACAAGCTGTTCTGTGGCATTGAAGTGTTACAGTGGATAATCACACGTCTGATTGGACAACCAGCGAGCTGCAGCTTCCCTGACTGCTGGTGCTGTTTGACTGAAAAGCCTTCCCAGACAAAGGCCAGCATTCCAAATACTTTTCATGCTGTGGCAGATTTTCGGGCATGTGGAAGTTTCTGCCACAGGATTTTGTAACCATTCGGTTAGTGGATTCAAGGGAAGAGTAGAGAAATAAATGGAAGAAAAACCCACTAGAGGTTATAGATTATCCATCTCTGGAGATCTCTGCTGAAACAAAGATACAGAGTGTCTGGTGGGGGTGGGATGCTCCCTGTGCTTGCTCTGCTGGAAAGTCTGTAGACATTGCTTCTGACTGCCATTTAAAATAAGGCAGTGATGTGTTTAGGGCCCTGGACCACCTTACTATGATTGTTACTGTGTTCGGATGAACAGGGAAAGGCCATTTACAGGCATTTTTTTCTGTTCTCTGATCATTACTTACACAGAAAGCTTACACAGATCATGATTAGTAGGATTTGGTGTATTACAAACTTCTGAATTCACACTTTGCTGCTGTTGAGATCAGGGTCTTGATTCTTTTCAACAGCCTCACCCTCCACATCTGTCCCATTCTACCACATAGCTTGTTGTAGTAGCTTTGACCAGCAAGTTATTTTGGGTGTCTGACTACATCTACGCAAAATAAAATAGTCTAAATAAAATACCGGCAAGCTTTTGCATTGGGTCTATCTTTGAAAAAAATACATTCTTCTCTCTTGTGCTTTTTTTTTTTTTTTTTTTGCCTGGTTTAAAAAAAGAGATCTGAGCTTGTTTGTGGATGGTATATTACCCATTCATATAAGAGTGTTTCCTAGGAGGTTGTGGTTATAGGAAAAGTGAGCTCAGGACTTGCTTTCTTTCACCACTACTGCCCTATTTCTTTCTCTTGACTAAAGCATTTTATGGAAGCTGGACTTGTAGACCTTTCCTGCTTTATCTTCTCATCCCTTCCAAGTGCATGATTCTCTTAGTAAGAAAAAAGCCTTTACGCTCAAAATAAGATGCCAGTTTCTGTGATCACTTAGTTCAAGTTGAATTTTTTTTTTTATTCCTTTAGGAGCTTTTTTCCTTCTCAGTTGCCAAGTTATGTAGCAGCATGCCAGAAATTGTTCAGAATTGCTAGTACGGTGATTACAGGACTAACGTAGTCTGGTTTAATTTAGTATCTTCAGCATGGCAGCCATGAAATCTTGTCTTACAAGGATTGTGTAATCTCTGGCAAATCTTAAACCTCTGTTTGTAAAGTGCTACTGATCATTTTTCTCTTACAGTGAAAAAGAAGATGATGAAAGTGAAAAAAGAGAAGAACCCGGTGACAATTGGGAAGAGACTGGTGGTGGTGGTGGTGTAGACAGATCATCTGGTCCTTGGAACAAGTCAGCTCCTGCACCAGCCCCTGTCGTTGAACCAATTGGTAAATTTAACTCAGACTTGGTTTTTTCTAATCAGAAGTGCATCAGGTTGAATTAAGCTGCTCAGTGGGTAGAGCTCAAGGAACTGTTCCTATTTAGGTAACCTCCAACAAACTAATGGCTTGTTTGGCATGCTGGCCATCGAGGAAATCTTCCTGTCAAAGGATCTGAGGAACAGAATTAAATTTAAAGTATCTGTCAGATACCTTAAAACACAAGTGGAAAGCTTTTCTTATTTCCAACTTCTGAGGGACAGGGGGAAGGAAGCATTATGTCTTTGCAGGAGATCCCTCTTTTGGAGTCTGCAAAATACCTGTTGGAAGCATTTCTGTTGATCTAAAAATGCTGCTTTAACACTTCAGTGGATGTTCAGCCAGTATCTGATCTATTCTGGCAGTTAGTAGCACACTTTTCAGATCAGTTCTGGAGTACTGAGAACATGACATTGCAAAATTGATCCTTTGACTAGGATAGGACTTTAGTTTTTTTATTAAATACAGTTTATTAACATCAGTGGAGATAATCTACTTACTTAGTCATTCTCTGAGTTAGAATTTTCTTTTCCACTGAGAAATTAATTGAAAAATAGCCTGCTGTGTTCGTTCTTGTTTGTAAAGGAGGTAAGCCTAATTAGTGTTATTTCATCTTCGATTTTTACCTTAAATGCAAACTATTTGGACAGTGCCCTTCGCATCTGGAGAGGTGTTTTAAATTAAATTGGCAACTAAATAATTATGTATTTAAATGTGTTTAAATTGTTGCTGATAAATTGCACATGAGAAACATGAAGTCCTTGTTAGTAGTTTTGATTCCCTAAACTTTGTGAGGCAGCACACTGGGAGCCACGTTTCAATTTGGCTGAGTGTAGGTTGAGTTAGGTGACACCTGATTTCCTGCCTTGTCTAAAGTGCTTGCTTCCAAAGCTTAAAAGGTGGAAAAACGTACTTGTAAGATTATTTTCGTATTTTCTTTGTGGAATTTTGGTTTTGTGTTGGTTGTTTTGGGTTTTCTTCGGCCATGAATGCAGACCTGTTCTCATGTGTGAATCTTTTCCCTAGTTACGGAAACTCCAGAGCCGGTGCAGACTGGTGGCGTGTACCGGCCGCCCGGTGCCAGGGAGAGCGGGCGGCCACGGAGGGCACAGCAAGGACCACCAGAGATCTACAGTGACACGCAGTTCCCCTCGCTGCAGTCCACCGCCAAGCTCGTAGACAGTCGAAAGTGAGTGCATTCCACTGATTCCCTACGGGGTTTCTAACTGCCTTCTCTAAGTTCTTTTTTTGTCCTTAAGCGCTTAAGCCTGAATCTTTCCGTAGAGGAAAGAAATAATTAAGAGGTGGTAAATGTGTTTTCCAACTCTATTCCTGTGAAATAACTTTCATGGGATGTAGCCCAGTGAGATAGCCAAACGAGACTGCCTTATGCTATCTTTGAGGGCTGAAGGATTTCCCTGAATATTTCTGCTGTTGACAGCATCTGGTTCCGTCAGACACTAGCCATGGTGAGGCTCTGTTACTTCCTTCAGCAGACAGATGTAGGAAGTCCTGAGCATGTGGCCTTTTTCTTACAGATGTGAAGGTGGTTAGCTGGGGTAATGGGGTTTAGTACAATTACAAATCACTACACTTGCTGTTTGAGCTGTGATTTACAGTGACGAGCTCCCCAGTTTTGCTGAAGTGCTTTGTATTATGTGGTGCTGAAGACTTCAGTCTCACCCTATTTTTGAATCCTGATCTTTCTATAACCTTATTCCCAGTAGAAGAGATGGCTAGGCCAATACCTAATTCGCTTGGAGGATTTTGGGTGGTTTTTGTTATTGGTTTTTTTCCCCTCCTGCTTGCAGTGTTACTGTTTAATACAGCTTAGGAGAAGCTTTGTTTCCTCTGCGTATTTTTTGGTATGGCAAAGGAGACATGCTGTCATTAATGCTTTGTGATTTGAATGGTGCAAATTGAACCAAAATGAAATTCTGAATGAATATTCCAGAAAATGACTTCTGCTGTCTAGAATCTGTTTTTCATAAATGCACTTTAATTTGGGAATGATAATCTAAACTGTACTGGGTGGTGAGCTTATTTTGGAGATAAGTTTTTAAAAGATTTGTTTGGGAATGTTTAGGTGTTCTGTTAAACTCTAGATCTTAGTATTTGTTCTGTGTTCATAATGTTTTTGTTGGGATGGGGTGGAAATGGACTAGAAATTCACAATTCACAAGTTAGTGATAAGATATTTACTGATTACATTTATTTTCCCGTAGGGATAAAGAAATGGAGAAGAGCTTTGAAGTAGTAAAATACAAAACTAGAGGTAGGGATGAGGTCTCAAAAAACCAGGCACTTAAACTTCAGCTAGACAACCAGTATGCTGTGCTTGGGGATCAGTAGAGCCGCACACACATTACAATTAAGGAATGCTTTTTTGGTAACTCTTCTACTAAGGTAACTAAACTACAGCTAACAGCTATGATGAACATGCCACCTTATTTCTGCTGGATCTACTGCAGCAAGTGCAGACTACTTTGACATAAGTGATTGGTTCTCCTGCACTATGGAAGCATAATATGTTGCAACCTCTCCATTGGATATGGGGCAAATTAATGTAAATGATTGAACAAGAGTCATCAGTGTGCTTTAATTGCTCAGAAAGATACCTACAGCCAGTGGTCATTTCAAAATCTTTTTATGTTCAGATACTGAGCCTTCGTAAAGGTTGACTACCTCAGACTTGATGCACTCATTGTGGACACCATGTGGATCACAACTTCTGGAAGAGAAGGTTACAGCTGTTTTAGTGGCCATCTGAAACTTGAAACCAGCTCTACTGGATTCCTGTCAGAAATCCTGCAGAAGTCAGCCATTTGGTTCCAATTTGCTATAACAAAGATTTAAGTGACCTTAATGACAAACCTGTCCGTTCCCCTTCTGAGGAATCCTGTCATGTGTAGCCATAGCCTACTAGAGACTTCTGGAGCGTCCCATACCACTCACACTATCCAAGTACAACAGAGCTGTAGTTTGTTTACCTTTCTAGAGTGCTGTACGGAAGTAACTGCAAAACAAATTAAAACTCGTTCAGTATCACATTTGAGGAATGATGGGTTTGAATGGTTTGTTTGAATTAGCCATTTTCAAAGTTGTCTGTTTTTAAGTATTTTTTTTTTCTATTATCCACAAGAGAAATGCCTGCCTTGTTTCTGATATCGATTTGCAGTATATTTAAACAATGGTAAGATGTTGTAGTGAAATAGGATTTATTTTGGTTTTTGTCATGAAGTTTGTCTTTCTCACCCAAAAGCACTAAGACTTAAAATTTTGATTTGACACAGAGGTATCCAGACTCCAACTACAGTCTTCAGAATTTGTCCTTTAAAAATGAGACATGTGGCAGTAGCGATACTAGATAAAAACTATCTTCTATCAAAAACAATTATTTGTTTGTTGAGGAGTGATGCTTACTTGATAAACAGAATAACTTAATGTGCAGAGAGATAACTAAAGCTGGTAAGCCTGATTTGTTTGGCTACTTCTGTGAAGCATGCAGCTCTCTGAGGCAGCAGTCCTCCAAGTATAACTCATAAGTGGTGTTCATTCACAGTCAGAAGGTTTCGTAATGATGGAAGGCAGTGACTTCTTTAAGTTACTTAATTTAGTGGAAGTAGGCAAAATGGCACTGGTACACTAGGAATATAGGACGTTACCTGTAACTGTTTCAGTGAACCAAACCTGTCAAGTACCAGAAGTGTTCTGCTGTAACTGTTTTTCTCTTCTCTGAATTTTTACACCAGAAGCAAAATGAAGTACAATAGTGGTGTGCTCCAGTGTTGAGGTTTCTCAGAGTAAATGCCAAAAAATAGACCCAACATCCATAAGAGTTGCCAATGGCAAGAAAAACAAGGGAACAAAACAAAGCTTGCTTACGTGTGTGGGAGTACTGTGTACGTGCAGAAGATAAGGATAGTTCAGGAATCACCCTGTTGGGTTCCCTTTGACTAACTGCTGACTTGCTTTAAATTTACTTCTCTGAGGCCAATGCAGATTTTGCTGTTGACTTCAGTGGGGCTGGGGTTTCGCCTGGTTCTTTTGTGCACAGACTAAAACTGGCCTTGCCCTTGCAGAGTTAACTGTCTATAAAAATTCTGCTAGAAGCTGCTATTAAAGAGAGGGCTCGAGAGACCATTCCTAAAGTTGGAGACTTCATTTGGAAACAGAACCCCGCTGAAAGACTGATACCAGTACCTTGGACTCTGAGCCATGTATCTTCCTTGAAAATCCATTGTTGCCAGCAAAAGTGTTGTTGTCACAATTTCTGTGGGATTCATGGTAAATGGACATGTCACTTGATGGGGTAGAGATGTGAAGTCTTGAAATGCTTTTCCTGATGCTCTAAAGAGATCAAGATCACTGATGCACATGAATAGAGTTTTAGTCTCCTGTGTGAAGGGTAGATGAGACTGTCCATTGTACCACCTTTAGTTGAGGTTTCTGGGCATGAATTCTGGCAGTTCAAGAAAACCCTGTAAAAGTTTCAAATCAAATAAAATGGAAATATACATGGATTCTGGAGTCTAGTGAGTCTTTACGTTTCAGTTTGAGCTCATGACCGCACAATAGCAGAGGAAACAGAGCATTTGGATTTCTTAAGGGATAGGCCATGGAGTGGGCAGTTGTCCTTATGGTCAGGTGGGCCATATTTCAGAGCTTATAGCAGTGCATATTAATAAAACTTTTATTTATACATAGAAGTTTAGTTTGCTACTTGGCACAGTGTCTTCTTACTCCCACCATATAGGACTGGTTTGAGATTGTGAGTTGAGTGTGAATGAAGCTTTGATTTGCTTTTCACTCAAAAGTACCTCTGCTAAATTAAAGAATGGGGAAGAAAAACCGAGCCTCTGGATGGCTGCTATTCCTGGAGCCCATCAGGTACTGATAACTAAAGGTATTCCTTTGGGGGCTCCTCTCAAGCATATCATTCCGGTTTCTTTCTGGAGGCATAAGGAGAAAAAATTGGAAATGCAGCAGATTTCCATAGTATGGAATGTTAAACTGTTTTAAAAGAAATGTTTATCGTGTTAAATATAGCTGCCAGCAACTATCAAAATGCCAGTTGTCAGTATCTTCCTTGTACCAAGTAATTGTTCTGCATGCCTGAAATTTTGAAAGTCAGTCAGTCCTCTGTGGAAGCTCGGTATGCTTTGGAGACTCTGAAGTCCAACTTTATCTGGTTTGTTGTTGCATCCATTCGAGGCATGCTAAGAAATGTCCGTTGTGTTCCTTCAGAATGCTCCTTGAAGGTTTATTCCATAAATGAAGTGTTGTCAGTTGTAGAAATGAGATTCTTGATGCCAGTCCGTATAATGCAGTTGTGTGCTGCTTCAGGGACTCCCTGGCCTGTGACATGCTTTTATGGTGGGTTGCTTGTTATTTCCCAATTTAAAGGGTCTGTTTTACTTTCTCTGGCTTGCAATAAAACACAGCCATAGAGTTACCGACTTGCTGGTAGAACACTGAAATGTTGAGTGCTTACTGAGAAAAGAACAGTTCGGATTTGTGTTTCTCAGTTATACGGTCTGTATTTAAGGATGTTAAAATGCTAAAAACCAGGCAATTTTAATAAAGTTGGACTTCCCAAATGCCTGCTGTAGGTATCCAGAATCTATATTTACTTGAGCTGATGATAAATGTAGGAGAGGATTAGTTTTGCCCCTGCCCATCTCTCCCAGTTTAGCCGTGTCATGTTTAATCTTACTCACAAATGAAGAGGAATTGACAACTACAAGTGACTGTCTCCTGTTACTTCAGTTTTGCCTTTGTAGCTAGCTTTACCCATCATGTCCACAGTAACCTAGATGAATTTTTAGTGGTACAAATCGTGCTAGAGGCCTGACATAACAGGGAATGGGGCTTTTGGTATTTGACTGTGGCTGTCAGCTCTTGGAAACTTTCACCACACCATGGCTGAGACCCCTGTGTTGTTCAGGTCAAGTAAACATAATATAAATTTGATTGGGCTGCACAACTTGGATTTTGTTTATCTGAGCTTTTGCAATAGTTGTAGCTTTTTGCCTTTCTAATTTCTGCCTGGTTGAGCAGTTTTAAACTTGCTTGTGGTTTTCTGTCAAATACCCTGACTAAAATGGGGCGGGGATTAATAGGGCTTCATGTTCTTGAATAAGGTTGCTTACTTACAAGATAGTAATATTATTCTTTCCAGTATTGACATGGTCAGAAATTTATACCTCATTGGCCCAAGAAACGATAAATTATACCAAAACCACCTTGAGTACTACAAAATATTTATGAACAACCACAATCCAGGTTTTGTTGCCTGACTGTAACTTCGTTCCCAAATTCTCTCTCCCTGTTTTCAGCTTTTAATGTTACAGCTTGTTTTTAATGATAAATAGGGGATTTTATTTGGCAGTGTAAGAAAATAATATTTGTACTTAAAGTTCAGATATATGTATTAGGTATGTACAGAGGGGAGGAAATCTGACGTATATTTGCAGATAAACTCCAGAAAAAGTTAAAAAGACAGCTTGTCTGTATCGAGGTTAATATGAGAGCCTGCAAGCTCTAGCAGATGGAGGAAGAAATGACAGCAGAAAACAGAACTGAGGAGTCTAAGTCATAACAATTGTGTATCTAAAGTTTGGCTTCTCAAGCATCACCTGTAGTTCTACCATGTTCTGTTTGAAGTGAAATAGAGCAGGAAGGAAGATTAATAAATCAATTAGTGAGAGTGGCAATGATGCAAATAAAAGATAGGTGCTATAAGAAGAGAGGGATTAGGAGGGCTGTTTTCTAAATGATAGCTTTAAGTGCATAGCTTGAGGCAGGGAGTGGAGTGTCAGATGTTGGATAGTACAAGTGCTGTGTGGGTTGGTACTGCTTGCACAAGTGACAGATTCATCTGACTAAATCAGCAAAACTGTTTAAAGTTCAGTTCTTGGAGAAGGCAGCCCATTTTATTTCTTCCTTTCAACGAATTGGGAGAACCTGTTCGGAGAGAAGGTAGAATTTTGCATTGGTATGAAGCTGACCTGTTGCCTAAAGAGAACTGAGGACAAAATTTCAAGATGGCTCAACAATCCTCTTAGGAAATAACTTGTGTATTTAAGAAAATTCTTTTTAACTTCTGCATGATAAAAGGCTGAGTCATTGTTTCAAATAGCTATGAAGACTTTTTTTGTGAAGTATCTTCTAAATGGTACACACATCATGGGTTTATTTTCAGTTGCTTAAGAGTATGTGTTGATGCAGCAAGGTTAATGAAGTTCAGTGTTCACTTTGGTGAAGTTCTGCTTAGCCAGAATACAAATACTAAAAACATATCACAATATTAATGAGTCACCAGGAAAAGTAATGTGTCTGGAATATTGGTTTGCAAAGTACTATCTGAAACAACTGTGTGCACTGAAAAGAAGCCAAGTCTGTTTCATAGCAAGAGCATGGGAAGCATGGGACCAAGAGAGTGGGATTTGACCTTGGTTTTCTACTGAGCTGCTATGTTCAAGTAATTTAGTTTCACTTTGCCTCAGTTTCCCCAGCTGTACCAAAATAACCAACAACCTACCTCACAGGGGTGTTGTGAGGCCAAAGCTGTTCTTTGTCAAGGGCTGGGGCTGATGGAAAGTTCTACAGAGGACTAAAAATCTTTATTAAAAGATCTTTATATTAGCTTTTATTATAGTATTTTAATACTACTTTGGCAAAGGCTTGTTTCTATGGAATGTAATATACGTCCTATTTAAGTGTTATGTAATTAGACTTATTTCAGTATGTATGGATAAGGAAAAAGTTCAGGCTGAGCACTCTTAACTGGTATTTCCTCTCTTCAATTATCTGTGCAACCCAAATGGCATATTAATATGAGGCTCTTTGTTTTGATGTGGAACATATTAAAAATCAATATTGCTATATTTTGTAAACCCCATGACTGAAATAAAATCCTGCTCACAGTTGATAGCCATCTCTTATAATGTGGCTGTTTTAAAGTTTGTTCAAATCATGTGAACCAGAAATGTTCATTCCTGATTCTAAGTGGTATTTTGTCATAGGAATGTATTTTTCTTCTCCTCTCCATGTGTAAACACCTTTTTCCTACTCTTTATTCTTTCCCTTATTTAAGCTGAAGTGGCATGCAGATACAAGGGAAATGGGGAGAGAGAATAATCTTTAAAACTTGTTAAATCTGGTATTAAGGCAGGAAGGGAATGAGCAAAAGGGAAATAGTTGGCCACGGACCGGTTTTTATGAAATAAACGAAGGGAAGAAATGATCAAAAAGTGGGGCTGAGTGGGGTAAGCAGAAGGGATAGGTAAGAGGAAGGAATACAGATACACCAGAGGCAATTACCCTATTCATTATTATCTCCTGATTTATCAGTTAACTGCAGCTGAAGTAACATGAAGTAGTAACTTAAGAATATGCTGTTGTCTGCTTTTGCTGGTGATTTCAAGGTTCATTGCTCAGCTTTTACAATGGGGCTTCAAATAGAATCAGAGAACATGATGATGACCTGCATGCAGACAAAGGAGAGTTCTGGTGGGTCCTGGACAGAGCTGAGGCCCAGCAGTTACCTTCTCTTATTGATATTTTTATCATTGCAGCACCTAAGACAGTTGTTAATGTGCATCAGCAGTGACAGTTCTCTGTCAGAAACGATTACTGTTAAACTTCAACAAACTCTGGCACTTGCTTCAGAGAAAATGTTTAACTAGCTGAATAATAAGCACTGAAGAATAACATGGGGCTTTTTGGAATACTTACGATGATGATGGTAATGAGTGATATTAAGGTCCATATATTGGTAGGTGGTTTAAAATGACTTTAAAGTATGTGTCTTGTTATATGGGGGGAAGGAGAATTGCTTTTAAGATGTTTATCATCTATGCCCCTCTTAATAACTAAACTTAGTCTTACTGTCTTTCCAGCTCCAAGGAGCTGCTTCTACCATTCTCTTATCACTTTCCTGCCTGTATTTTTCTAATGTGTCACTTTTTTTAAGGTGCTGAAGAAACAGCAAATATTCATTGAGAATATCACCTCTAAGAGAAATAGATGCTGTAATATTTTTCCGTATTGTTCTGTCTTTAATACAGCCTAACATCTTATTCGCTTTCTTGACTGCAACTACAGTGAGCAGATGTCTTCATCAAGCTGCCCATGGTGATGCCTAGATCGTCCCCTTGAAAGATCACAACTAATTCAGACTCATGTCACAACTACTACCAGAGCATGTATGAGTGGTTTAAAACCTTTCCAGTATTTATTGCCTTGGGTTTTCTCTGTTGACAACTCACCTGCCCCCATTTGCCAAGTTTACAGAGTCATTTAGAGTATCCTGGCAATCACCATCAACCTAGTAACTTCCATGGGGATTGGCTTTTGCCATTTGATGTACTGAAGTCTTCAGTTTCATGTATATAATCCACTCTTCTGGTCAGTGAGTAGCATGGCAAGCTCTTACTAATTTTTACTCAATCTGATGTTTTCTGTTCCTTTTCACATCTGCTATCTTCTGTACTGAATTTCCATTCTAACTCAGTTACAGCAATGAAGTCATCATGTTACATCTGTCTGCTTTATTTCAAGTGACTTGCCTACAGAAAACTGTTAGTTAAAATATTGTCATAAGCTTCTTTTTTTAATTGAAACAAACCACTTATTCTGTATCTCTTTCAGAGCATGTACAACCATAGCAAAATGATTCAAGCCATAAAAACTTGCTGATACAAGAGAACAAATTTATTGAGAAAAAGGCAAAATATATGTCTGGTCTCCCAGAGCTTAACTTCACTGTTTCAATGGAGTTATTTCTGTCACACACGGTCAGTTTCATTAAAATTTGATTTGAGATCATGTCACTTGAAGTCTTGGTGTAACAGCCAGAATCAAGTGCCAGTGAACAAGCCCCATAGAAACTTGTTTGAAATTTCCAGGTTATTCTCCTCTTTGTGCCAGAGGTGAAGCAGATGCGTTACTATTACTTAGTCTCTGACCAGCTACCACATGGGCTGAGCCATGCTTAATCTAATCTACCTGTAGTACTATTTAACTGGATATTGAAACTGCATTACAGTATTTGAGATGAAACATCACTGGAGGGCAGGCTTAGTCTTTGTGGTTTGTTTCATCTCTTCATTCTCATCATCTTGTGCTTTGAAGAGCATGGAGCTGTAAATGATGCTGTCTTTAAGCGCTGACTGCATTTCCCAGTCATGTTGTGTTTACAGATACAAAGGATGTGTCATAAGGGCAGACTGCAGCCTGGTTAGGATGTACAGCCTGGCCCTTGGGAGCTGCATTACCTCAGTTATCAGAGTACCGCATCCTAGAGAGCAGCTGCCTTCCAGTACTAATGATGATACCTGGGTGAGAAGAATGTACCTTGGATTTAGCATCCAAGTATCTGTATCTGTTAGGTGTTCTATTACAGCAGCATTCTGTCAAAAAACAGTTGTGGCTGCTGCGAGGTGATTAAGTCGGCCAAGGGGAGTTGGGATTTTTTTACTTTTTGAGGACGTGGGGAGGAAAATAGAGCCAATGAATCTGAGAGTTGTTAGAATGTAATACTTCATGGCCTCTCCCCTGCCTCTGGAAGCCCCATCTCTGCTGCTACACTCACCAAAGCCCTGTCTTGCCACTGTAGCTCCGTACTGTTACTTACTAACTGCCCAGTAACCTTCAGGACTGACAAATTCTTTGACCGTGCACTGTGTCTCTACTCTCGGGATTTGGTAAAAAGGCAAAATGGCTTTGGAAACTGGCATGACAGTGTTTTCTAGGTAATGGGCTCTGCTCTTTTTTTTTCCTGGAACTCAAACTCAGCAAAAATCTCTTAATTTGACCTCTCTTTGCCCTAGAGTGTTCCCTCCTTCTTCTGTTCATCTACATTATTACCATGCCAAGGATTTCCTAGTCAGGTGCCTGAATTACCACTTATTTAGAAAGCAGCAGGGGAGAACTCCTGAGTCTTGATCATGCTGCATTGTTTTTGTCAGGGCTGTAGTATCACAAACATTGCAAAACTGCCTAGCGAGTAAATGCAGTCTCCTTGAAGAACTGAAACCTAGAGCCTCAGAGGCTACACGGGAGCCTAATTCTCACTGAGTACAGCAAAAGGGAGGCAGTAGCACTGTTCACAGTACAACACAGCTCAGCTCTGGAATGCAGCAGGGTTGCATGACTGGTAACATTCTAGCTTAAACAAAACTGTCTTACCTGGACAGCAGGATCTAGCCTAAAGCATTTTTATTTTTAATGAAGAGATTACTGAGGGAAGAATTGTAAGACGATCTCTCTGTAAGTCAAAATGAAAAAAAAGAATCTGAATTTGTTTTCAACAATGTACCAGAATGTCTCAGCACCAGACTTAATGTGAAGAAATGAAGATAATTGTGTGCTGAGTGTAGAGCAAAAGAAAGAATGATACTGTCTGGCTGGGAAAATGGTTTGGCTGGGAGCCTTTGCAGCACAGCAGAAACTATTTCAGCAAAGTAGAGTTCAATATGATCTGTTCCTGAGAATCCCTGTGTGGCCCCCACAGTTAAAACAGGAACCTAATGGTCCCTGTACCTTTATATAATTATGTTTATAGTCATAACTTAAGTTCAAAACCTGAACTATATATATTTTTGTCAGATTTTTTTTTTACCCTGGTTTGCCTATCATGGCTTCCGCACATGACAACTTATTACTGTGCAGTGCACACACCTGTTGTCCTTTTGTCCCATGGTAGAGTAATGGTATTCAAACTCTGTAAAGCACTTTCGTGATGTTTCCTGTGAAGAAAGCTGAGGAAAATAAATTTATCTTAACAGCACCAACAGAATTTACATCTCCCAAGTTTGTCTTGCTTGTGTCGCGTTCCCCCGTGTGTGGCGTATGGACAGCGGTGCGCTGGCTGCTCGAGGCCCAGCGCAGAAGAGGAGCTTTCTGCTCCTGTTCCCCCAGCACTCCCTCCCTGTCCTGCCTCACCCCAGCTCTAAACCAGTGTCCACCAGGGCAGTGCCCACTGGAGAACACGTAGCACTCAGATTCCAGGTGACTGGTTTCACTGCGGGTTGGTATGTGCCTGATTTTAGCTTCTGCCCTGCTGTAGGATTCACAGCAGCTGCAGGAACTGTTTGGCTCCAAGACTTCTTTTTAAAGCTTAAGTTAAGTGGGTCAGGGTGTGGGTTTTTATCTGAAGTGAGAATAGCAACACCACCCTTCCACAGCAGCTTCTGGGGACTGGGAAGAAAAAGTCACAGGAACCTTAGGTCTTGCCTGGTAATATTCACACCTATTTCAAATGCCTGCAATGCAAAGCAGCACTTCAGAGGTAGAACAGTGAAATACACAGTTAATTCAAAGTTAAAGTTAATTCAAAATGTGATGTAAGGCATTAACAGCAGCATTATTTTCAGTATGTGGACTTGAAACAAGTTGATGTTTGACATCCACAAATACCAAAAAGCATCAAGCTGTTATGAACAAAAAACCCAAAGCAGGTGATAAGACTGTAGTTCACTGCAACTCAACATTGCAGTCTTGTTACAGCCAAGCCCCCAGTGATAGGGGCACAAATTTCACTTCTTTAAAATAATCAAATCCCACACATTCATTCGCAATCCTTCCTGACAATTCCTTCAGGTCATCCAGACAGCTGGTTGCAGAGCTCAGTGACAAAAGATCCACTGCATTAAAGTAGGAAGCAGAAGCACAAAGTACAGCCTTGCACATGAAGACAAGCTGCTTTCCTGTTCTCTCTCACCTGGAGACCCACGGCTCAGGCGCCTTGTCCCTTCCCCAAGCAGCAAAGGGTTAGTTCTGCCCAGCCCAGAGTGATTCTCCAGGTTGCACAGGGCTTAGATGCTTGTGGCTCAGTCTTAGATCTGCAACAAATACTGATGCAAACACTTCCTAGAAAACTGTATGCAGCAGGTACAAAATAAACATAAAATACACCCTTGCCTTCAAAACAAAAAAGAGGTAAATTGAATAGGCTTCAGTGTTACATGTATTTTTCCAGAGAACTCCACTGGTCCTGTGCAACTGGATGTTGTGCTTTTCAGTTCAAACAGAATGTAGTAATTCCAGCTGCTTAAATGCAGCTCTTCAGGTTCCATGAGCACACTTTTGCCCAGACTAACATAGTGCACTCACATACACGAAGTTCAGTAAATATAGACCCAGACCGCACTGTTACTGAAAAGGTCAAACACTTTGCTAAATACCGTGGTTGTCTGACTAAGAACATTTCCAGCTGCCAGAAACTGAAGTCTTTGTCTGGCTCTGGTTCCTTTCACAGACTCAAACAGGGAACATGGTCAAGACAAGACTTCACCTCTTGGGTAACAGAATTGTTTCTACAGTTGCTGAGCAGATTCATTAGCACTCAGAATGGCAGCACCTCAACAGCACCTGCGAGCTACAGAAATAATTTATTACACCCTCTATTAATACAAAAATTTACAAGCCAGTTCTTTTTGTCCAGTTTCCCTCCTCCCTCTTCCAATAGAAAATACCAAAAGATGAAAAATTAATGTAAAAATCTAGAGTACATCAATATATGGGAAATGCAATGGAATTCTCATCAACTGGTATTTTCCCCACAACACACAGATAAAAGATAAGTATTTTACAAATTATTTCTTAACTATTATTATACAACTGCGTCCACAGATAAAATCACTAGTGGGATAGTTTGGACATGTTAAAGTATTTTTTGGATGAATTCTTGCCATATTTTTAGATGCTGCTGGTAACCAAAGCAATCTTTCCTATAAGTATTACTGCAAATTTATTTTAATCTCAGGACAAGTTAGAAGTGAAATGCAAAGCTTTTAATTTTTTGGGCAAGAATGAAAAGATATAAATATGAATTTAAAAATGTACAAATTAAGAACAAAGAATATGCTTAGTGTATTCTGGATCGCTTGACTCTGCTCATTTCTCCCAGTGCTTTTCTTTTCTGGGATAATCCAGTTCCAAGATCTGAGTTATTCTGAAGGTAAGACTCTGCTTCCGGCAGGCAGTAAGACTCCATAGGAGGAGGTGGATCCTTCAGTAGAGAAAGGAAAAAAGAGTGGGTTAGCTCAAGAAGAGCAGCTTCTGAGACCAGAAACAGCTCATCAGTTGTCTGAAACTGAAAATAACAAAACAAACACTACACACCTACATTTTGAATATGTTTTGCGAGCAGCTCCCTACCCTGCAACACATCCCACTGCCAAGAACCAGAGCACAAATTTGGGACCACAGATCCAAGCCCTCAGCACAGGCACTTAATGGCCACAATTCCTGGCACAGGGGGCCCGTGACTGGTAGAGCAGCAGTCTCCTGCGGGGGGCTGGGGCAGCCTGGCAGGTGGGGAGCCCTCGGGAGCCCACCTGGATGAGGTAGTCAGCGATGTACTCCGGTTTGAGGCAGTTCACTCCCTGGGCTGCTGCCTCAGCCACGTTAACCCTGGAGTCATCTGGCTTCAGCTTACTGAAGTCAGCAAAGAGGTGAGTCGCTTCTTTAAAGAGAGCTGCAGAATGGCCAGAAAACACCTGCAGACGAAACACAACCGATGAAAGATTAGTTGTCTTTCTTCCCCAAGACAAATGCAGTCCATGACCTTTAATTTCATTCATCAAATTAACAGAAACCAGTGGGAAATCAAATACCATTTACAGCTGCAGTCTGTACTATCACACACCTGTCCAGAAGAGTGATCCTTCCCATCAGAGCAGGGCACAGAAATCCTATCCTCAATTCCCACCAGCACTACTGCCTTGTGTAACCTCAGACAAGCTGCCCCGCCTGACCACTTGCAAAGTGAAGATGACAAAGCTTTTTCCTCCCACCCTTTGACCATGTCTCAGCTACCCTGCGTAAGCAATTTTGTTCATTAAGGCCTTTTACTCACATGAAAAATACCCTGCACAGAATTAAACAGAAAGAAAAAAAATAATTAAACAAACATATATGTATTTCATTATTTCTTTCAAACAACTACATACTTTTGCTCCTCCTGACTGAAGAAGGCGCCTGAATCCCGCTTCCTTGGTTTGATCAACGTTCAGGATCACTTTCCAACCACTGAAAGCTCCCTAGGTAAAAGACAATTTAGTCAAAAGTATGCTGGTACTGAAAAAGTACACAGACTTAATGGATCTATAATTTACCCCTTTTGAGAATATCCATCAGATGAAGACTTGCAATTACCTAATTTTGCCTTTATGTGTACATGCCAGAAAAAAAATCCACGGAACATACAGCTATTGGGCCACTCTCAGCAGCTTGCCACCCACCCCCCTCTAAGGAAAGGCCCTTGGCAGAGAGTATGCTTTCCAGAACACCTGACACTGAGAGAAATTTATCTTAAAAAACCCCCAGTTACGTGGAAACATATTCCCCTGTTTCCCCAGCATGCACTTAGTTACAGTAACAGCACCAAGGGCCAACTGGTTGCCTCCTACAAGCACTCAGTGTGGTTTCCAGCTAGGCAAAGGGCACGGAGGATTTGTTACAAGCATTCCTTTTAAAAAGGTTACTGTAAAACACACACAAGATTTTTCCGGAGGTAATTGAAGCACCACAATTCAACGAATCCTCAACTGCAGTGCCTGATTTGAGAGCGGAGTTGAAAGGCTTTGGGGAGTTCAAGTCCCGCTTCCAAAAATCTCACCGAAAGACTATCAAACCAGTAACCAGTTTTGGTTTCCTAGCAGAGCTGAGTTAGGGTAGCTCTCCAGTCAGAGCTCTGAAGCATAAACATCATCTTCCTGGCTGAGGGACATCTACATATATAAGTAGCCACATTCCAGCTTTGCAAAACATGAACACTGGTTCAGAGGAGACTAACACTTTTAATATACCAGCACAGAAAGTTTTTTAAAAAACAAAATTACTTAACTAGAATATATCAAGCCAAGACATTTTGCTCTTGATAACAAGACTGGCTACCTTCCCCTGACAGTTAAGTTTTTAAAGTTTCTTGGTGACAATCCCTGTCCTGTCCACCCACATTGTACAGCTTACATTACAGGAGTATCTATATACCTCAACAATACCCGTTTCTTGCCTCCCTTTATGAATTTTTTTCCTCCACCTCATGGCTGCCAGTGCTAGTTTCTTCTGGTTTACATTGATTCCAGACAAAACATTAAGTACGGAGTTACTTCCCCACTCATAGTCTTCTTCCTGAAACAACCAAAAGCTTGAATTACAAAGCAGTCCTGCCAACTTTACCAGCAGAAAAATAAATTTTAAAAACCCACTCCAAATAGAAAACAAAAAAACCTGAAACAAATCCCATCTCACTCTAGCTATATATATATATGGATTTTATCTGGCCAAAATAGCTCCAGGTAAAATTAGAGATAGGGCTCTTAATTTACATTGTCTCTAAATTAACTCATGTTTTCTGTGTCATCAAGTCATGTACACAACCTGATTCCTCTTGCAGTTACATCTACAATAGAATTCAACAGCAGGACAAAGCAACTCATTACACTGGACACCACTGATTATATTTCTGCAGTGTCTTCCAAAACAATTAAAGTTAGTTTTAATACAAAAGGATATGAAGCAGTCTACAGGCATTATTTTAAAGTTAGCCTGGTCAGTGTAAAAGAACTGCCTGACCCAGGAGAACTGCAAAAATAACGGTTAGGAAGGTGTCGGAAGAGAGTTCAAAAATATTTACGTACGTGGTTATAGAATCAAGTTACTTAAAACTAAAACATATTTATTGAAAGGACCAAGATTTTATTCCTGGTTTAACAGGACGCATGTAAATTTAGCTCATAACAGTGAGAATTTACCAAAAGTTATTCAAAGACTCAATTTTAAGAAGCAATTGTAAAAAGCATAGGTGTTTCATTTATCTTATATCAGGAGTTTGGTCCAGGACTAGTTTTCAGAAAAAGCTGGCCAAAAACTTCTCAGATTTTGGATTCTCTACAAATCCCATGGCTTGGGCACCCTAAACTAGCAATCAATTTTGAGAAGTTGTCTTTTCCTAGTAGTGCAAAACAAAAATAAATGCAAAAAAGTAAAACACACTAATGTCCTAGTGATAGGGTCACATGCCTGAACAAAGCAGCCAGCTCCTCTACACGCCTCCAGGTAGGAACGATGAAGCACCCACTTCCCAGCTGCCATCGAAGCCAAGAATTTTTCATTCCGAAGAGGATGTCCCACAACAATGTGCGTGCAACTCGGATCAAAGTACTGTTTCTCAAGTACTATTCCACCTTTGAATTGAGGAATTAATTGGATTCAAATTATCTAAGCGTCACGTTGCACACAGAAAGGATCAACTCAAAGTGATCAATCAACTCAACATATTCAAATCACATCTGAATTATTTGAATTCAGATGAAAACTCAACTCGAATTTACATTGAAAGTATTATCATTGAGATGACACAGGCAGAAGCTGCTAGGGAGGGAGAAGCAGCCAGGAAAGAGGGGCTCTGTAAAATGCCACAGCAACACAGACAGGAATGAAAAAACAAAGAAGACAGCCCGTCCTGGGCACTCCCAACAGGAAAGAATGAGGGTGTTGTGAAGACAGCTAAAAGAAAACTATCAGAACACAAAACCATTGCTGTTTTATGGCAAAGCTGATTGCTCACATAATAATAATACTATATTCAAAGACTTGCTCACAAGCACTGAAAGCCATAAATTTGAGACCTCAAATCTGATGAGTCACTAACAGAAGCCCTTTATTTTCCCCAACAAGCCACAGCTGAGCAGACACATACAGACACATACTATTCTTTGCATTTCACAATATCTAGTACCTAATTCCTCAATCAGGTGGCAGTAATCAAATCTTTCTTGAGGATTAAGAGAAGACAGCTGAAATTTACGGACTTTTTCTGTTTCTTCATCAGCCTTATCTTCTGTAACAACCTAGAAATACAGTAACAGATTTTGAAAATATGACAGAACAATTAGGTTGACAGCTGACTATTTCTCTGCCAAGTATTCTGGGTTATTTATATATTAAGTTTTCTTTTAGCTGGGAAAAACAGAACTAAACCTGTCAGTCACTTGACAAAAAGCTTAGATCTTATCAAATTATCCTTAGACTCCTGCTAGAACATCTCTTGGTTCCCCTCTTTCTTCAGGGCAGAGCTGAACTAATCTGTCATAACAACTAACACTTCATTCACATCTACGGAATGCCAGGTTGAACACATGAAGAAATCAGCACTCATCTATCACACTGCCTCATTCATTCACTTTCTATCAAGTCGGAATTCTGTAGTCTTTGAGGGCCTTTCCACTAACATGACACATTATGCCTCTGAAGACACAGAGCTGCTGAAACTTTGAGCATCAAGTGACACACTGCAGGCAAGACTATAAGCACATTTTCCTTGCCCTTTCCAAGTTCACAATAAAACAGAATTTTAAACCAGGTTTTGTCAGGAAAATAATTTCCCCATTTGTGCCTAAACATAAAATTCCAGATACCACCAAAGAAACAAAGGCCTAACTCTTTTTCCATCATCCTAACATGGCAGGAAGAGTTCCAAGTAATACACATAGTAACTCTTCACTCCAAAGCCTGCCTTAGCATCCCAGCACTAACTAATAGGACAAAAAGCTTTATCTGTCTAAAAAAACAAGTTTTATTTTTTTAGCAAATATTATTTGTTCAAAATCTAAAAGGAAGTGAGAGTATTGAAAAGAATAGAAAAAAGAGAATAGAGCAGAACTACACAAAAGTAATCCACCTCAAGATTTTAAATGCAGATCTTCACATTCTATATTTACCATCAAATTCAAAATTTCTTAAAGTATTACTGCATCTCTCAGAACACACATGATCATAAATATTTTTTCATTTGACAAACCTTTTCTTTGGGCTCTGGTGCCACAGGAGGGTTAGCCAGGGGGAAAGCAATGCTGGGGGCCTGTGGAGTGGGGATCAAGTTTTCCTTAACTGGTGTTTCAGGATCTCTACATACGGGATTCTTTAGACCTTCAATCACATCTCCATCCCCAGCCTCAGGAACAGCTGTGAAAGTAAAGTGTTGTTGCATGACTTGTCTTTGGCAGAATATAATTATGTATAAAGTAAAAGATAAAGTAAAAATAAATTAAAAAACCCCCACAATTGCTGCTACAACACCTACAGTTATATTTCACCTGCCCTTCATAAAGATGCTCTTCCTTATACCACAAACCATCAACAGCAATATTGCAATCGTGTCCCTGAATGCCTTGCTTTAAAAAAAAAAAAACAAACACCTGAAAACCTCAAATGACCTGACTTCTTTGGCTAAACTGCACTGATTTGGTTGAACCAAAAATCAATTGAATGAATTTATGCCATTTTCTTCAGCCTCCTCCAGGACAAGGTCAGTTTTTGGGAAGACTGCTGCCACAGACACTCTACAAGTAGATTGAGGCAAGGAGTTGGTGGCAGCAGGGAGAGAGAAATAAAGGATTCCACTTTCTCAGAACAGAAAGAAAGCAAAACAGATGAAAAAACATCTGGCTTTGGCAGAAAAGGTATGTTGCTTCATTAGTCCTAGCAACAGACTTTAGATTTTAAGAAGAACAAGTAATATAAAGCATCTTCACTGAATTCTGACCCCAGCATGTCCATCAGCAACTTGACACATCTTGGCTTTTTGGTTCCGGGAGTTAATCTTCTTGTACCCAAATTCTTCTCCTATAAATTTTTCCACTACAATGGAAAAGATTTTGCTCATGATATTCCCATTTGAATTCCACTATGCTTACCTGAGGTGTTACCTGGAAAACAGCTGAGGTTCAAAAAACAAAAATAACTTGGAAAATTTTATGAAGTCTTTCAAGTTGTGGGGGGTTTTTTTGGAACCACAGCAGTCTATTTTTAGACAATCACTGCCTTGGTGTTTGACCACAAGTGGATGGGAAAGCTTCTCTTTAAAAAACAGCAACACACAATGGAGCTCAAAGATGTGAAATTGTATTTCTGGCATTTGAGAAATACCAACAGTGCCCACTTTTTTTGTAAGTAGAACTCAAATGCTACTGTATTTTAAAAATCCCAAAGACCATATGGATGCTGTCACACAGAGCAAGGATATTACATTTCTAATCTTACCTATACCAGCCATCTCTGCATCAGGTACAGATCCTTTGAGGGCAGACTCATCCACGTTCTTATTGGTGTTACTCTGACCTTGCTCAAGGTACTGAGAAGGACTATTAGGCCACTGAAGGTTGCTGACAAGTCTTGCTCTCTCTTCCCTCGCAGTAGGATCATCCCAAATGATCTGCTCACTCTGGGATGGCTCTGTGTTTATATCTGCTGGTGCCTGGCGGGACTGCCTAAGGGAAAAACCACAGATACCTCACATACTCATTTTACAGAAGACTTCCATTCTAGAAGGCAATGTCTTAATGATCACATCAACTGCAGCACCCAAGTGACCTCATTATTAGAGATTATGGCTGGGAAAGGGGAAAATTTCAGTATAAAAGCTATTCTAGCATCCTGGCTTTACAAATACGAGTGTCAGCATGACTGAAAAAAGGCATTTAAATTACCAGTAGATATTTTTATTATGTGCATATTAATAAATTATTACAAAATCAGCATACCTTACTCTTTATTAAGCCTATTTATTTGCAAATAACCACCAAGCTAAATGAATAATTTTGCAAGAGTTCCATTACTTTCTTACTGCACATCAGTCTTGATGGAGTTCAAATCCCATTCTCCATTTGGAGAGAAAAGAAAAATAAAAGAGAAGAAACATTCGCAGAGGTGCTTTGCAGTAACACTTACTACTTCTTTATGACCTATGTAAGCATTCATACATACTTTCTTCAAAATCTGTAAGAACATTAAGGAATCTGAATAGAAAGAAAACAAGCCAGTTCAAAAACCAAATGTTAAAACTAACCATATGATTCTGTTGGTTTTTTTTTTTTTTAAACAAAAGATACCCACTATGGATTAAGACAACATTCTGACTTTACCTAGCACATCCAGTTAAAGATTCTGAATTGCAAGAGAAGCAACTCAAGCACATCAGTAGAAACAGACAACACGTCTGAAAACCCCGGAGACTTATTATGTTTCAATGAATGCCTAAATACATGCAAGGAAAAAACAAGATACATTTAAATACAAATCCATACCTTAGAGCCTCCAAGACCCTACTGCGGCCATTCCGCACAGACCGTGCGCTATCAGGAGTGGCTGGAGAACCATCAAAGCTTCTCCTGGAAAGGGATCCTCTTTGCCCTTGTGGTTTCACTAGTGATGTGGCAGACATGATCTCCTGCAGCTGCCTTTGGAAGCTCTCCCTCATTTCTAGTGCTTGGGTTAAAACTTAAGAGAAGAAACAAAACTCATAATATCACAACTTTTATACTGTAACAAGTGGAAAGTGAACAACTGCTCACTGTTCAGTGAAAACTGAAATTCCTGTCAACCTCCCTCCTCCCCCAGGACAAAGACTATACATTAAAAAGAGGAAAAAGTACTTGGGTAAGAATATCTAAGAAAACGACATATGCCCCAAATCAGCTATTCTTAGACGCAAGGAGAAATCTCCATTTGGCTCACTTTCGAATCTCCTCACACAGTCTAACCTAGATCCACAATTCTTCCGTAACATATTGATTCACATAACATATACTCCAAAATAACAATCTGTCACATTAAGGATGAACTTCAGTGTTTTAAAAACAAAGAAGTGGCAATTAAGTATTTTCCAATGAATGATCATTATTTTCTTGTAGGCTGTCAAGATCTTTAAAATAAAGAAGAAAACCCTTTCCTGGCATCCAGCAGCAATAAAAGCTAGCTGTACTTGACCAGTATATAAATATGCTACCTAAAGTTTCCAGATCTTAGCATTCAGCACCTCGAACTGCAAAGACTCATATGGGTAGTTTGATACTCCACAAACATTCTGAAAACAGTGATTTACATTTACCTCCTTTGGATTCACTAGCTACAATTTGTTCTTCCCCTACAGTGACTGTTTCCTTTATTTGGTCAGTAGTTACATCATCTTCAGCATCATCTTCATCCACTGGAATAATCTAAAGCCAATGAAGACAAGTAGATTTCTCAAACACCACTTTTTCTTTTCTTTGCAACCATGTCTGACACTTGTATAAATTCTGAAGATTATTAATCTTGCCTTAGAGTAAATCTAATCTTTCTGCTACTGCAATGACAGTAGAACAGTGAACAGTAGCATGGGTGACAACTCCTATTCTGCAGTCTTAATGTCTACTAAAGCAAGTTCGCACCTTGGATCTCACTACCTAAAAGAAAGGACATGCATCTTTTCAAATCTGGAAAGCAAATCCTGAAATGCCTGTGTTTTCCTCCATCACCCTAGAACAGGAATATTACGAATGCAGAAAAACCTTAAGGAACATCTGCAATGGCTATTATTAATCACTAGCTACACCTGATTCAGGATGTTGCTAAATAAGTATCAATGTTTTTATTAATGTGTTAATACAATTACTAACCGAATCCAAGTCACCTCATGGAACACGCATTCTGATCACACATCATACCTCATTTTCCTCTGCTGGATTTCCAGTTGAAAGAGGTTTACTGGAGGAGGAGGAGAGCCTGATGTCTTGCACTGCACTGATGTCCAGGCTCATTTTGGGATTGTAAGTGTGAGGAAAGAGAGATTCAGGAAGCCGTTTATATTCTCGGGCACTCTGTAATAACATCAGTTAATAAGAGAAAGATGAGGAACTGATTGAGATAGAAGAAATTTCACACCTGAACACAGGAAAGGTACAGTACAACACTATCATAAAGAGTATTTCACACAAGTGCGGAAAAAGGTGGTTGCCATTCTGGGAAAAACGTAGCAGAAGAGAATTTATTTGCTCCTTATGGAAAACAAGGTAAATGTACATTGGTGAAAAGAGATCACTCAATTTATTAGTTCAAAGCAGGATGCAAAACATCCTGCTTACATGTTTAGTATAAATGCATATGGAAAATTCACTGCCATATAACTGGTTTTAAGCCTCCATTTCCCTTTACTTTTAAATAGGGAACAAAACAAGCTTCGTACCTCTAAAAGCCAATGTTCTGAGACAATATGTATACCCCGTTCTTTAACAGATTTGTACTCCTTACTGTTATCATTCTGTCCTCCCTTATAGATGAAGTGTGTTACTGTTTCATCAAAGCACCATCTGGAAAAGAGAACAAAATACAACTTGAAGATGGAATTTCTATCAAAAAGTGTCATAAATCCAGCTCAGAAATTGTCCTGTCTCTTGTTCAAGTTAAAGTAGTTTTGCCTATTTTGTTATGCCTCAATAAACAATGAGCCCACTTTCTTTGCCAGAAAAGATGGCATTCAGTTTCATGATAGCACAACTTCAACGTGTTTTGAAAGCACTCCTGAAGAAAATAAAACTAAATAGGATAAACATATGGAAAGGAGGGGTTTTGCTTTAGGTTTTGTTTTGTTTTTATTTAAGTAAGTGGAATTTTAAATCAGCTTCTGAAAATAATGTGTGATCAAGGATAAGAGCTTTTCCTTTTGTTATCATATTGAGCTGCAATGAAATACTGATCCTTGAAGCTCAAAATAAACAAAATGAGGACTTTTAATTTTTTAACTGATAAAAACAAGTATTTGCTCTAATCCAAGTATTTTCAGCATTTCCAAGGTACTACCAAACATAAAGGCAACTTCCTTCACATCATGAATAATAACACAACACTTTTATATAAGAAGTCAGTAACAAAACACATAGATCAGATTACGTGGAAGCAGAATTGTGTCTTAAACCACGAATGTTAGTTTGTAGTTTCTCTTCACGATGACCTATTTTTCCTAAGCTTTTCTAAGAACACTGACTTAGCCATGCTTACAATTTAGAGAATAATTTGTTTTGAGCCAGGGAGAAAAGTACACAAATTCACATTAGATTCAAAACGTAAAACATAAAGCAGATGTTAAACCATCCAAAAGCTAAACTTCTTCAAACCAAAGGAGAAAAAGAAATCTGCAATTCAGGAAGACTTCTGGACAAACAGTCTGAGACGGATTTACAAAGAACACAGGGACTAGGGATGTGGCAGGGAAAAATTGCCTTATTTCACATTACAAGTGGATGACTTGTAATGCTGTTTAAGATGGTGAAATCTAATGCTTAGCTATAGCAAAAGGCACATTAGGATGCAAAGACTCATTGTTATTAGAAGTCATAGAAGTCATTTGTATTGGTTGATACCTGTAGTCTGCTCCAAGAGAAGCTGCTACTGCATTCAGTTCCCTTTGCCTCTTACTAAGTTTTTTACTAACATATATAACAGCATCAGCTAGAGGCTTGGGCTCTTCTTCCTGGCCAAGCAGCAGGGATAAAAACAGGAGAGTCAGGATTGGAAGGCTTCTGTATCAATAACAAAAATATTTAAATATTTACCGTAGCACGTAGTAAAATACACAGTGACAACAAAGGTAAGATAAACACACTCCCTCTATTTTTGATGCTCTCCTACCTATGCTCAAACCCCACCATTATTAACACACCATTCACTAGGAATGCCAAAACAAAAGATCCAGCCAGTCTCCGCTCCATTCACCACAGGCTGAACACTGAAATTAGGGAATTGTCAAACTTGATGCTACTGAAGTATTTCACTGTAGAAGAGGGAGAGAAGTAAGACTAAGGAGATAAAAATATGAAGTAGTAGCCTTCCCTTTCCATTTGTCATTAGCTTTCTCATCCCTCCTCAACAGTAAACAGTGCACTAACATGGCAAGCAATACATAAATGCTCCCTTTCCTCCTACACCTTTTTGTTTTCTCTCACTTTTCTTCTCCTATTAAGCACAGAGGAAGGCAGGAAAAAAAGACACATGCATTAATAAAGAACTGCGAACTTTAGTCCAAGACAAAATACCCAACCCTGTTCAGCTGGAACCTGAGAATTTCTTAAGCGTGGTATCTCATTCCAATACTACAGAGTCTAAACTGGTACATGTTTATATGCCCTGTTACTTAGCAACTGCTTGATATTCAAGACAGTAGTACAGACAGTAGAAAAAGGTTTTAAAATTCTTTGCCTTGCATGAGGAAATTCTTCCATTTTACTGTCCTTTAATGGTCATTGAAGAATGCATAATCATATTAATTTGTATTCAAATAGATCACAAATAACAATTCACAAATTCCTTTGTAACTTAAATCACAAAAGATAAAGCTTTTTCTTAATTAAACCTATGCTTCAGCAACTAAACCCCCAAATTTCCTACCACTTCTGGCTGTGCAGCAGCCAGCTGAGGGCTGGCAGTAAGAGCTGCTGCCTGCGTTCTGCTGCTTGCCAGTGCCAGTTTCAAGTTTCTGCCGATGACTTCAGAGAGTGGTGTGCTCAGTTTCCTGGCTTTTTGTTCAGGACCTCTAGGAGTTTCCAAAGCTTCCAGAGCATCCTACCAGGAAAAAAAAAAAAAGAAAAAAGAAACTGACTGACTTTCATGAACACCTTAAAACATTCTCACTCAAGTGCAAGTTTTACAAATGCAGTAGGATGTCATACTCCTAAACCAGGACAGCAAACTACAGGAGCAGCTACCAAGTGCAACAGTAGTACCACTGCACAAAAGCTGTACAAGGCAAACCCAGTCTCAGAGTCTGCAGAAGCAAAACAACAAGACAAGAGATTATTAATCTCTCTGTTCACTGCCATCACTGAGAACTGCCCTCAGTGGAAAAGCCAGTGACCAAACCCAGGTACTCCTAACCCCAACCAGCTATTTTAATGTACTTGCACCTTGCCCCACAAGAGTTGCATCTGAGTATGTGATTTTATCTGCACTTTTAAAACACCATTTCATGCTGTCCTTTTTTATATAAAAAGAGAAATTTTGGTCTAGAACATCTTGCTTTTGAAAATTATCGGAGCCTTCACTTCAGGAAGCAGAACTAGCTAAAGAGAACACTAGCTTCTTCTACGTTTGTAACATGTTTTGTCCTATTGTAGGCAGGGGGAATTAAAAAATAAAACAAAAAACCCCCCACAACAGAACAGTCAACCCACAAACAACCCCCCAAAAAACCTAACAACTCTGCAGGAACTCAATGCATTGATCTTTCAGTTAAGACCTTGAAAATTAAAAAAAACATGGAGCCTTACAAAGCACACCTGAGCCACTCAGGAGCTCTTCCAGCGCGGATACTCCCTAAGTGTCAGGGGTTTTTTTTTGCTGGTTCTTCTAGCCTATTGTGGCCTTCAGAATAAGACACTGAACCCAAAACCCCAATGCATTTTTTAATTCGCAATAATAGATCTGTAATTGCTCTAAAGCTATTACATTAAAACATGCCATCAAAGTAGCATTTCATCAGAAAATGCAAACACTTGTTTCCAAATACCTGGAGCAATTTAAAGGTGTCTTGTTACATTTATCAGTCTCTAGATGCAAAGAACACAGACTGGATACTGTCTGAGGTGCAGGACACAAAAGCACATGATGCAATAAGCACAAAGGAGCTTTGTTAAGGACATTACAGCACTAACTATTCAACAAATTCAGTCCACAGGTCATTAACTAAACTACATAAATAAAGGAGCCAGTTTTCACGGCTTTATTCAAAAGGGAAAGTCTTTATGCGAACAGCATAAAAATGGATAAAAGCACAGGTTTCTGTGCTGCTTTTAAGTTTACGCACATCTTAAACAGTACTGGCCATCCAGACTAAAAAGTTTGCAGAAATCACCTTTACATCAAAAGAAGGCTTGAACAACTTGTCTTTAGAAAGAAATTTTGATGGTGTGTCAAGACGTAAAGATGGCTCTTTCTGGAGTGGTCCCCCTTGTGCAACAGGGGTTGTCTTCCCAGTATGCTGAGAGATTACAGCTTGGAAAGCTTTACTGTGGAACCTGTTGATATCAAGGGGGGTCACAGCTCCTTTTTTTCCAGCTTCAAGGAGATGAGTAGGCTGTTCTGAATCAGGAGATTTAACAGTTGCTGGTGTCTTGCTAAGCTGAGTAATGAAACTCTCCATATCTTTAAAAGAAACAAAGAAAACATAAGCAAGCAAACTGGTTTTTCTTTTGAACACAGACCCCACACACTCTTATTTAAACAACAACCATGAAGAACTGAACAGAGAGGCATCAAATCATTGCAGACTAACAAGTCTGAAGTCCTAAGATGGATCTGTCATCAATTCCCATGCAAGCCACAGAGCAGCATACGTGCCAAAAATGACAAAGCTGAGACACTGAGCTTGAATCCCAACTCACTGATAACTACAAGACCCCACTAACTCCACCAGATTTGCAGCAAACACACGGTATCATTTCTGTTATCACAACTCAATAGCAGGAAAAAATATGGTTGCTTGTGCAACCTGGTGCAGTGGAAGGCGTCCCTGCCCATAGTAAGGGGTTGGAACTAGATGATCTTTAAGGTCCCTTCAAACTCAAACCAATTTACAATTCTATGTTAATATTTGGAAAACTATCCTTTAGCTCTAATACTTTGAAAGTGTTTGGAAAAAAAAATTTAATCCTACCTGCCTTCTATATTGTGAACCAGCAGTACAACGACACAACCATATTCCCTAACTCGCTAAGAACCAACCTTCAGCCTCTGCATTTTCAACCAAGAACTTGCTTTCATCTGCTCTCTTTCCTGTCCTTGCAGACTGCAAAAGCCAAGTTACAGTGACTGCCGGCAAATTCCACTTCTTGGCAGCTTCATACTTGGAGCCGTTTGGTTCTCTAACCACAAGATGGGTGCTGGCAAACATTCCTTTTTTCGCACTGGCTTTCCGCACAAAGAATTCCTGGACTCTACAATTAGATTGATAAAACATTCATTTAGTCATAAAAAACATTCATCTAGGGCACATTTATGCTACTACAAAATGTATTCTCGCAACAGAAAAAGAACCAATAGAAGTAGATATCTAAGGCCACCCACTTTGCACTTTACAGCCTAATCTACAGAAAAGAAAAAAAAACAAAAATACCCCCCCAAAAGACCCCCCCAAGCCCCCGAAACAAAACAAAAAAATGTTACACAGTAATGTTTTGCTTCTACCAGCATTGAAAACAGTATTTTTCATACTCCAGTAATCCTCACATATCCCATTTTCAAATCATACGCGGGGCCTAACATTCTTCAGCAAGGTGAATGGAACAGGCTTGCTTCCCTTCCGGAGTCAACAAGCATCATTTCCAAATGAACAACCATTTTCTTTATATTACAGTTTTTCTCTTATCACCACGGACATAATCTTGCAAAAAGATGTCAGGATTGAGAACTCATCAGCAAAGAATTTAGTTCAAACAGGCTACAAACCAGATCAAACGATACTCTAAGCAAAACAATTTTGCCATGTCATGACTAAACATGTTTTTCTTAAAGTTCTTCAAAGATCTTGATGACCTCTGAGCAAACAGGGTACCACTTCTTAGGAGCTGGGATAATGAATGGGATTCACCATGCTTATGAAGCTGAGCCAAATAGTACTGAAAAGGAACAGTGGTCCTTTCCTAGACAACCAAAGAGCAACATGGAAGGCCACACCTGAAAACCTTGAACAGCTCAAAAGCAGAGTAAAAAGTTCCTGAGATTCAGTTACTGGGAAATAAGAGACTGAGCATAATCTGGTAGAAATTTGACTGTGTGAGTACTGACCATATTTCCTTGAAAGAGAGGAAAATAAAAGAACTATATAGTGATGTCTCACTGCTTCAGCACCAGGTTTTGTAAACGAATGCAATTCAAAAGAGCTTTAACTCCAATATTTGTACAGAAGAAATGAAACACATAATGGCAGCACATTGGCTCTTTAAGAACAAGAAGAAACAGTGACAGGAGATGTACCTGGCTCCCAGCAGTCCTGCCAGATAAACAAGGGAGTCTCTTTCTGCCCCGGTGAACTGGCTAAAAGAAAGAACACAATCTTCCAGAGGGGTAGCTCCTTCCATTACCAGGACTGGTGTGAAAAGTGGATTGGATCGGATATCTAAAAGGACCTGCTGTTCCACGCATGTTACCTTCAAGAATGTGAAAGACATAAAAATGTAAATCAAGCCAAATAGTAACAAAGCCAACAAGATTTCAGCAACTCTACAACAGCATTTATGGACTCAACGAACAATCCTGCTTCCAACATTACAGCTGAGACAAATGATTTCCCATTGGATCAGACAAATTATTTTCTAGACCATGTCAACTTTGTCAAGTTTGACATATTGAGGCATTATTCAGAACTTTTCAGTTTCTAATGTTCCAACCTTGCAGGTTCCCATAACACTGGAGGTTTCCACTTCAGTGCATGATCTGAGGATCTGAATAGATTTACTTCACAGGAAGCTATCTAATACTGAAAATTACTAACAGCAGGTAGTCTATATCATGTGTCTGCTCTTGCCAAATACGGTTAGTATTCTTTGACTTTTAAGCCATAAAGGTGACTTGCTCTTCTGCCACAAAAAAAAAAAAAAGCTATAAAAAGCATGAAACAAGCGAAAATATAAAAAGAAGTCACTATTAGTCAACTGGCTCCTTCTAGAGTTCATCATTTAGAAAGAATGCTGTAAGACCTCATATAAGCCTGGGACATGACAATGAAGTCCTGTTTAAGAGTCCTGTAGAAAATTAAGTGAAACAGATAAAATAAACCCTACAGATGTAGCAGCTTTCATTGAGTACATCTCAAATGAAACAAGGATAATCTCTCAGTATCTTATTCATATTTAAGCCATCAACAACTGCATTCTGACAAGACATATTTCTAATACAGATACTTATTTATTTGGGAATTGAAAAAGCATAACTCCCTTACCAGCCATGTATTTGTGACGACATCACCAACAGTTGCCTTCACTGTGCACCCTAATAAAGGTACCACAGCGTAGTCTGCAACAGTTCTGCTTTGCAGTGGCAGAACTTCCCCAGCATTCTCCTTTATAATATCTGCAATGCAGGACTCGTCCTCTTCACCAAAACCCAGAAGAAGAAATCTCTTCCTGAAAAATAAGCCTCCTTCAGCCAGTGCAGAAGACTCTGCCAAAGACCCATTACAGACAGAAGGTTGATTCTCTCCCTGAGCAGTTGAGTCAGTAACGTCACTGAAGGTTCTGGATGTTAGTTTTTCAACTTCATCTGAAAGGTTAAAGAAAAACAAAAAAGAACCAAGCATAATAATTGTTTGACAAGAACATCAAAGACAACGCAAAACAGTTTCACGAAGAAATTACAGTATTGTGCTGGTTTTAGCCAGGTTTTAGTTGAAAACTGTTCTATATAGGCCTATTTAAATTTGAATTGTGAAACACAAAGTGGAAGTTAACACACTAGATATGGATAAATTTTTAATAAGCAAATTCTGCAAGCTCAAATGCTAATTATGAGCAGCTAAACTTTCTACAGTATGCTGAGCTTAAAACATACCTAGTGTAGAATAGTTATTTACATATTGAGAGAGGAAGTCATCTTCAGCAGCTTTCTGGTGCTTTATAACGTTCACAGCATCTTTCTTTAAGAGACTGGTTTTTTTGGGAAAAATTGACTTCATTCCAGGTTGTTCCAAAATTGGATTCTCTAACAGCTGGTAGTTTAGAGGGATATAGTGCTCCACTGGACATAGACAACCTTTACCGAATGACTCCAGCAACCACTTTGCTGTCACTATATGAGGCCTATAAAATAAAATGTTATACAAACAAGTTACAGCAGGTTACGGACCTGTGAATCTTCCTTCCTACTCCAAAAATACCACTATAAACGCACACACACACACAGAGTCTGTAACACTAATGCTAAGCAAGCTTTGGGCAACTTACAAACCTCAAGAGACTTTTTAATTCTTTCAGTCTGAGAACAGAGCATTTAATACGTATTTTCTATAACATAAATTACATCTGTCACTGCTGCATTGCCAATTTCTTACTTCTCAACGGACTAACAAATGCACATTAACACCTCTTTTCACCAGTAAGAACACTTGCTTTTCTACTCACTGAGGTCACTCATGGCTACCCAAAGACACAGTACTGAAAAGCACATGAGGATATACTTACGACCACTAGCTGTAAGTCTTCCAATTTAAATCAAGAACTACTCAGTATTTTCAAATCAATATGTGATTCCAAAGAGTCATGCAATGGTTTGGAAGGAAACTTAAAGATCATCTAGTTCCAACCCCTCAGCCATGAGCAGGGGACACCTTCCACTAGACCAGGTTGCTCAAAGGTCCATCCTACCTGGCCTTGAACACTTACAGGGATGGGGCAACACAGCTTCTCTGGGCAACCAGAGAAGCCTCACCACCCTCATAGTAAAGAATTCCTTTCTAATATCTAATCTAAAACTCCCCTCCTTCAATTTCAGGCTATTCCCCCTTGTCCTGTCTCTATACGTCCTTGCCAAAAGTCCCTCTCCACCTCTCTTGTAGGCTCCCTTCAGGTACTGGAAGGCCACAATTAGGTCACCCCAAAGCCTTCTCAACCTAATCCTCTCAGCCTTTCCTCGTAGGAGAGGTGCTCCATCCCTCTGACCACCTTGGTGGCCCTCCCCTGAACTCCCTCCAATGGGTTGATGTATTTTCTGTGCTGGAGACCCCAGAGGTGGTGGGAGAAAGAAAATGAGGTGTAACTAGACCTTAAGCAATAAGTTATCACAACCTGTGAGCTGTCTTGTCCAAAAAGTGTTTCAGCTCATCATTATTTTCCCCCAGAATGATGTGAGTAACATCTTCATTAAGTTGATTAAATCGAACACCACCACCACAATTAATAAGCCTTCTCATCTTGTCCAACTTCCTGCCACTGAAGCCACAGAGATAGATCTACAAAGAGAACAGAGCAACAAATAAGGCTCTAAAAATATAAAAACCAAAACAAAAACGAAACAAAAAAGCCCAACCAAACCAAAAAGAAAAAATTAAGTAGAATACTTTGGTATAATTTATTTCAACTGCTGCAGAATACAGAAAGTAGTGCTGCAGCTTCTGAGAAGCAGCAAAAAAGTTAAGCATTTATAAAGATTAATTTATCTTTGCAAACTAATCTAGCAAAGCTTCAATGTTTACTAATAGAATGAACCCCCGAAATCACATAACCAAAAAAACCCACCAAATAAACCCACATACTAATTCTAGAATCCATTCACTCTAGGGTTTAAATACAGATGTCTATGAATATAAAATTTTATATTTCTACTACATATTTAATACAATTATACACACACACAGATATATATACACACACACAAGCTACAGGACGTGGACACAAAATAAATCTGGTATGTTGCTGACCATAGAAACAATTTACTCAAGCAGAAAGTGCCAGTGCTTCAGCATAGTTGCTTTCTTAGTGTTAAAACTGAATATTTCAAAGTGTACATTGTTAAACATACTCGACACCCATCTAACAAATCTTCAGGGGCTTGAAAAGAACTTATGTCCAAGTTTTCCAGCTCATCAGGAAGAGGATCCAGTCTGCTGCTCATAGCTGAGCTACATGCAGTTTCATTAACACCACTCAAATTGATATTGGAAATGTGGCTGACGTCCGAAAGGGTATGATCTTCAAATAAAATTAAAATTAAAAAAGAGGCATTTCATTTGGCTCAGCTCTCTCCACTGTTTCACTAAAGAAAATACAAACCTGCCACTTATGATTTTGTGGTACTATAAGGAAATGTAAAGTCTGAAGAATGCAAAATACTAGGTAAGTAAAACCTTTGTTAAACCAAGGAGTTTATTTATACACACATTGAGTGCGGTCTTACTAGAAACAGTGCTGATACACCTTCTGTTTATTCTCTAAAGGATGACACCTATGACACAGCAGCCAATGAGACTTGTTTTCAAACCTTTTATTCAAGTTTTGTGACCACCTATTAGAAATACTCTTAAAAGTAAACAGGACTCACTATTGTAGAGAAATCAACTCTAATCAAAGATGAGTCAGTATCAGGTGGACGCACACTAAAGCTGGTTGTATCTTTTAGGCCACCATGTGTGCTTACAAAATACTTTTAACTGTCCTTCTGTTATTAGCATGGAATAAGTAAAAACAAATGTATTAAGAAAAAAATAGAAAAAAAATAATAAAAACTTGTTTCCCCCGTACTCCTAAGACTGCTGTGAGATTAAACTCATTACAGACACTTGTTTTAAACTGTAAATGTATGAGCAGTCATGCTTTTGTAGGACTTACAGATATACACCACTGGTTTTCAAGCAGACAATCATACATTTAATTCAAGTTTACTTTTTTAACAATCGCTCACATGTTTCAAGTCTAGACATGTTGGAATACTCAATGTGCATAAAAGCAATCTGTTGTGTTTTCAGCTTAAGCTGAACCTAGAACCCAAACTGTCAAACCACTATTATAAAAGCAAGCACCTCACTCATCTCAAAACAGCCCTTCCTCCTTAATACAAGTGTTTCCTGCATTATTTAAACACATTTTATAATATCTTACTTACTAGGAGGCTTGCTGGTATCGTTTGTAGGTGTTGATGTACTGGGTGCATTATTCAGTTTTGATCCAGCCTCTATTTTATACATTGTCTCATCCTGACAGAAGCCTTTCTTGATGCTGTCAGAAAACCACTGCACAGACACACAGTGCACATTCCACTTTTTGGCACACTCATACTTCTGACCTTCCAGATGTAAACAAAATTTTAAAAAATCACAATCATTAAAAGACTAAAGCATCAAACAGTGATTGCTGAAAGATGGCTGGATATTAAGAAAATTTAGAAATTCAAATAACTGATTTTAATGGACAAATTATGTCTTACTGGACTGTTGATAAGCTGCTCATACTCTAAATTTAGAGTAAAACAATCACACGGATAGCTAACTCATGGTATGACAAGGCAGTAAAGAAATAAAAGAGGGAAAGAGGCTTTAAAGCTTTCAAGCACACAAAAAACAAAGGTCAGAAAGTCCCAGGATATTTCACTGTAGGCAAAGAGAGAGAAACTGGGGAAAAAAAGAAAACCCTTCCTTTCTTCTCACAATAAAACTAAAATCCTTTCATCTTCCCAAGAGGAAGGAAAAGGAGCTTTTATTTTATCTTAGTCGGAAATTCGGAAGGCACAAAGAAAAACCAGATAAAAAACATCAGGCCACAAGCCAATTTCAATCACAGTACAAATTAAGCCCTATCCAGCTCCCCCACAAAAAAGTTTTTCTTTTCTTTATCCCCGCTAAGATTCTCCCTTTTCCTTTCTTTAAATACCATCTACACCTCTGGCTTTTTTTCCTCTTTTGTTCTCTCTCTCATGTCTTTACAGCAAAGCAAAGGTGCCCCATGTTACTTTTGCCATCAACAGTGATTCCCTAGAGAGAAGTAGTAAGAGCAACACTGAAGCAGACACAGAAGTTCAAGCTCCGGTGCTTACACAAATTCACACCGCTTCAACTCCAGAAGTGAAAACAGCATTTACTCTGTCAGTTTTACCTTTTGGCTCTTGAACTATGAGGTGAGTGCATTCATTCATCTTGAGCTGCCCCGTGTACTGCCCACCGTGCTCGGCAGTGAGCCGCTGGACTTCTTTCCTGTCGGAGCTGCTTAAGCCAGTGACACAAATCGTGCAGCCAAGGAACACAGGGCAAGCGTAGTCTTCCATGTTAACATCAGTGTACCTCATTATGCTACAGGAGTGAAACAGAGAAAGTAGTTATTTTCCAAGTAAAATCAACTAGGAAAATAAATTAGTCTGTACGTAAGAATCATCACTCCCCAAAACAAAGTCAGGCTTTTTTTCTTTCATACCCTTGCTGAGACTTATCCCACAATGTCTTAACCCAAGAGGGAAGCAAAATAGGTTTCTTCAGGGAAGCAGCTACCAAGTATTTCTTGCTGCCAACTTCTCCAGCTATCAGATGAGTTACTGACACGTTGAGGTCTCTGTATACACATCCACCCATCATTTGAACATATTTATGAACTTCTTCCTGGATGGGAAAAAAAAAAATAGAGAAAATTATCAGGGGGAAAAAGAACCTACATGACAGCCATGTTCACCTTATACCAAAAACATGGATTTCAATTGTCCATGGTTTCCCCAACAACTGTTCAAAAAACACTAGATAGATATATACGGAAGCCATAAAAATACAACTATAGTTTTAATTTTATTTGCACTTATGATAAGCTGAACATAATATATACCCTAAAAAAACCACTACAATTACCCTGTATGAGCAAACTTTGGCAAACGGTTGACATTTTAGGTAGCATTAGAAAAAGATACCAGAATAAATATAAAGTAAACGTATATAATCATATTTTAGGTGTACTAATATGTGAGTAAACTACACATAGTCCACAAGCTACAGAAGACTTGATGGATCTAGACACAGGCACAGTGAGATATTTATGCTCTGACTGCTGCCTTAGTAATGAGCCATGCAAGGCAAACGTCAACAACAACCAGCTGAACAATCCATCCCTGGGAAGGCCTTACCCTCACGTCCTTCTCCAGGCTGGTGCAGGACACCGTGACATCGGCCATGGTCATGTTGTACACGGGATACTCAGCTCTCGGGACGCACCGCTGCGACTGCATGCAGAACAGGACCACCTGTGGTCCAACAATCCTACAGCCCAGCTGCAATAAAGCAACAGGAAAAGCACAAAGAAAATAAGCAGAGGGTACACTGGCATCAGGAAGGCCTTCCTTATCCCTGAATTCTGAGGAAGGCAGGGCCCTTGGTCTGTCCTCCCCCTTCTCCTCCAGCACCTCCAGGCAGCTGACAGTTTTGGTTTTACTTTCAGTTCTGGATTTTCTGTACAATCCTTGTAGATTTTCTGGCCTCAGTAAAAGCAGCTGATGCTATGGCTATGGCCTAAGAATTCCAGCTAGCCTATCTTTGTCCACTAGACAATTCCTTGCAGATCAGACCAAATTGTGTTTATCAGGAGATAAGAAGAGTAAGAACCAGCTTAGGGACTCCAGCAGAATCAGAACCAACCACACTGTTTATTTTTCCAAAAGTTTAAAAACAATCATCATGCTTTGCTGGTCACCTTCTTCCCTAAATACAGGATGAAGTTCACACTGCTACACTCAGTGTAGGAGAGACCATGCAGGATGTAAGGATGGACGTGAGTGCTTCTAAAAAGGAAAGAACAGAGCTCAAAGTAAGCTGCTGGGTGACTTACCTTTTTGAGATGACTGAAACCCGCGCCTCTGAAAGGATCGCAAATGTAAAGTGATTTATCATTTTCTTTTATATTGAGTACTGTTTCTTCTTCAAGGATCTGGAGATGTTCTTCTGACTGGAATTCTTTTATAGACTGCAGGCAAATGATGCATACGACAACATTTACTTAATTAGCAAATAATTAATAAAGAGGCAATCCTGTGCAAACTACATAAGCGCATATCCTTGAAATAGCTCACAACAAAGCTACCATGCAAACAGATATTGGCAGAAGAAAAGGGCTAAAGCACCTCATGGGCCTTTCCTTCACTCCCTTGAGTCTTCAGAATATTTTGACTTAAATATTCAGCATAGAAGCTTTCAGGACCTGATCCTGCTATATGGTGCCTTTGGCTCCCACTAACCTCCCAAGGTGTAAAACAATGCACGGTGTCCTTCCAAAGTTTGTGCTCAGATGAGTGACCACCATCCAAGCCTTCCAGGCTACGTGTCCCTTCCCTACATGTCACTAGGTTTTGAAATTGAAGCTACTTCATGAAGTGAGTTCTCCAACAAAACTGCTCTTGTTCACCAAGCTTTATTGCACACTAAGCTCCCCTGCTATAGAAACAGCTTTATTTCCAGGTGTACACATAAGCTAGCTTATTGTATGGCACATGCAGCTAACTCGGCCACAGAAATCCACCAAGCTCACACAGGTGACCAAACCCACTTACCTCAAGAGCTTTAGAAAAATACTCCGAGCTCCCGGAAGACTTTATGAACTTCACAAAAAACGGCTCCTTACTACTTCTCATCCTTCAACTAAGAAGCAAAACCCAGTGAGCGCCCTGACATTCCCGCCGCAGCCCGGAAGCGCTCTCGCCCCGTCTCTGTCCCCGCCGGGCCACGNGGGCGGGGGGAGGCTCTCGCTGAGGGAGCGCGCGGCCGCGGGGGGAGACGGGGGGGGAAAATACTTATGGAATCACGGAAGGATAGCGGGTTGGGAGGGAATTTAAAGAGCATCTAGTCCCAGCCTCCCCCGCCATGGGCAGGGACACGTCACACTAGGCCAGCTTGCTCTACAGCCCATCCAGCCTGGCCTTGAACGCTGCCAAGGATGGGGCACCCACAACCTACTTGGGCAGCCTGCTCCTCACTACCGCCACAGTAAAAAAATTTCTTCCTAATACCTAACCTAAATTTACCCTCTTTCAATTTGTGGCCGTTACTCTCTGTCCTATCCCTGCAGTTCCTGATGATGAGTCTGTCTCTGGCTTCCCTGTAGGCCCCCTTCAGAAATTGTGTGTAGGGTTTGCAAGGCCTGGTTTTTGGTAGCCAGGGGGCTACAGGAGTGGCTTCTGTGAGAAGATGCCAGAACCTTCCTCCATGTCCGGCAGAACCAATCCCTGATGTCTCTGAAGATGGACATGCTGCTGGCCAAGGCTGGGCCGATTAGAAATGGTGGTAACACCTCTGCGATATCATATTTAATAAGAAAAAAACAAAAAGTTGTTGCGCAGTGGGAATTGTGGCCAGAGAAGAGTGAAGTGAGTTTTTCGTCAACCATCTCCTCAAAGTCTTTTTCCACAGCGCTGCTCTAAATCACTTCTACACCCAACCTGGAACTGTGTCTGGCATTGCCATGACCCAGATGTAGGACCTTGCACTTCGCTTTCCTTCTTGTAGCTTGTAGCTTCCAAGCTGCGGGCAAGAGCGTCAAATGCTCTCCTTCCAGAGCAGGGTCTGGAATCCTGTACTGGGTTCTTGGCATCTGCCTGCATCATGACAGGGTGACCCTGCCCATGCATCTAATGGACCTCCATTCCATTCTTAGTGACCACAGTGGCTTGCTGCTGTTTGCGTAATACTGATAATGCCTGTAGGAGTTATTCTGTTAGAGGATTATCTTAGGAAAAGAGATCACAACATCAATTAGTTTGGAAAAGACCCTTGAGATTGAGTCCCTCCCATGACCAAACACCACCCTGTCAACCAGACCATGGCACTGACAGCCACATCCAGTCTGTCCTTAAACACCTCCAGGGGTGTGGACTCCACCGCTTCCCTCGGCAACCCATTCCAATGCCTAATCACCCTTTCTGTGAAGAAATTCCTCCTAAAAATGTTTTGAAGGAAGAAAGCATCAAAAGTCTTGCTGGAGTAGTGCACATTTGTTGGTATCAAACTTTACAGTGAGACCACATGATGGCACTGTAATCTTAAGAACTGAAGGGAAGTGTGTACAGAAGTCCAAAATAATTGTTAGATATTAGCTAGGTGACCTAATTACTTCGGTCACTAAATACACTGGAATTCTTTTGTATTATTCTGTTATTTTAAAAACTAATATTAATCATCTAGGATCAGTATGAATTGTCTGAGATACTGCTTTTCCCATTGGTAAATGTAAACAAAATCAAATGTAATGACAACCAAAATAGCATGTTTATTATTAGATCATTAGTGACAAGCAGTTAAGAGCACTGGAGTTATCTTGATGGTCCTGTGTTATGTGATTACGCTGGTTTTTAGCCCGCTTGTAAAACCCTGAGTTTGTCCTGCCTGTTCTTTCAGTGTTATGAAGAGGAATTTATCTTCCTTTTTCATTCTTCTGGGCTATTCTAAAAAATAAGGGGATTGAGGTGGGAAAGGATCAAAAAGTCTAACAAAAAGTTAACCAACTTTAATGGATGGTATAATACAAAATATTAGTACAATTATTGGCAGAGTCCTTAATTGAATGTACCAGCAGTGCTACCAAATACTGTGTTTTCAATTGTCTCCTTGAATGTGGATCACGGTTCATTGCAGTGGCTGAAACATGACTTGTTTTAACGTGCTGAAGTGTGATCCCTTCCCAGTGAAGTGATGGAAACTCTTGGTGAGCTGCTGATGCACTGGGCCGCCAATCTCAGTTCCACCTCTTTCCTCCAGAAGCTGCTTGTTGCTTAGAAAGATCCGTGATTAGAGGTCTGTGCTGTAGAAGGATCAGGGCAGCTTTTTGACATGCCTCTCAGAAAGTTTGTCAGTGTGCCCAGGTACGTTTGCTTGTTGTGCTTTGCTCCTGAAGGGCTGACAAAGATGCATTACTGTGTCTGGCATCAAAGCCCTCCAGAGAAAGTAGTTTCCTAAAGACAAGGTGTTTTCAAGAGCAAGTAGAAGTTCTTGTCTGCAGCAGAATAAAATATAAAATAGTTTTTATAAATGTATTCTATAAGTAAAAAAAAAAAAAAAAAAAAGGCAAAAAAGCTAGCCTGACTAGAAGTTCCTGCTTTTTTTGTCATTATGCTGATATATTGACCCATTTTAAAAGCATATGCAAAGTCCAGAAAGTAATTGATGCACAGGGCCTTAAAGAAGAGTATGCAGCTGAAAATCTTGTATATGAGAAGCTGTGGTATACTTCTGTTACACTTCCCATGTGGATGGAGTTCCAAAGTGGTGCTTAATATGACAAAATAAATAACTCAAAACAAGTGGTTTGATAATTAAAGATTTCCCTGTTTCACTTCCTGCTTTCACAAGCACTTTCCACTGTAAAATTTCTTTGAGACTTCTTGAAACATTTGCTTCTTTGAAAATATTATTTAAAAGGCTGTCTAGAGAAGTTGGGAAACAGAAATTGCCCTTCTGGATAGGAACAGCAAACAAAATACTCACTTTTTATTTCCTGTCTCCAAAGTTGTCCAATACCATATGTCTTGGGGGAAATATAAGAAATATTAGAAGGAGAACTTGGCCCAGATTAATTAATATTGTGATTATGGTATGCTCTTAAGCACTTGAGTAGCCCCATATTTATTTCATGTTTTCTATGCGTTCCTATGCTTTACAGGTTCTGATCTTTAGGGAGAATCATTCACATTTAACCATCAGTCTTACTAAATGTGGAAGCTTTTGCTCTCTGTAAAACTCCTAAGTGGCAAAAAAACCTCATTGTCACAGCCCCCCAAATGATACCAGCTTCTAAAACAAAAGAGAGATGCTCTATGCCCTTGACTCTGTAGAACAGGGAATACTTTTATTTATTCAGATGCTTTGTTAACTTAAATGTTTATAACATACACTTATCTCTAAAAACCTCTGTGTCAATCCAGTCCAGAAATCATTTTCACACCTCTAAAGCTGTTGTGATTTGGCGGCCATTACGCCTGCATTCATTTTTCTTTTTTTAAGTTTTTATCTTATGTAGGCTACAAAAATGGCAAGCAAAGTCACTGCACTAAAAAGCTAAAACACTGTTGACTCATCGTTCTCGTTTGATCCAACCTGGTTAAAGCTCCATGTGCAATACTTTATTTCTAAAATACTGTTACCACACTGGTTTTCTTATCAGTGATAGGACATTAGTTTTTAAAATGATAGCTCAATTATATTAGCTTTTTAGTGTGAATAGCACATAAACCAGCAGAGGAGTAAAAGAGAGCCTTCAGAAATATCTAATTCTCAAGACACTCAGGTATTAGCCCCTAGCAGTTAGAACTATTATGAGAAAAATCTAAGTGGTTAGGACTCAACCATACACAAAGGAAAATATACCGTGAAATATCAGAGTCTATTCTAAGTGTGTAAAATTTTCCATTCCATGCTGTATTGCAGACCTGAGCAATTTAGCATTATTTACAGAGATACACAACCAGCCTAGTAAAAAATGTGACTGAGCCTGAGTTTAAATGAGTGAGGTATCCTGTGTAACGTACAGTCAAGAGATGTTTCCAAAGAACCAGTGTAATTACAACCTCTAGTTCACTTCAAAAAATCTGTTAGCCTGCTAGCTCAGGCCCCCAGTCAGGTAACTTGCTACATCCTTTTCATGTATTTACAAAAACCCAAGTCTATGAGCAAATGCAAACTTTGGTAAATATGTTTTCCGTTATTTTTTTTTTTTTTTTTTTTTGCAGCTGCCTTAGAGACAATATCCGGGAGACATTCAGCAGGCTTTCATCACAGAGTTGATCTCACAAGAGTCAGTTCCATTTTTTCACTAGACACAACTTACAATGCAGCAGAAACTTCCTGTTCTCCGGTAGATTGTGTGTAGGTGGAACTCGCTCGTTCAGCTGTGTCAGCGTAGAAAACAGGACAGTATTTAGACAAGTGGACTGCAATCTGCTTTCGGAAAAAGCTGCGAAGATATTTCCTAAACTTTTCTCCGGCAAAGGCATAAATTACAGGGTTGATACAACAATGGATCATTGAGATTGTTTCTGTCACTTGGATTGCTTTATGGAGTTGACCATTTCCTTCACAAGTAGAGATGGAAAATGCACCTTGAAAATCACGCAAGAGAAGGCAAATATTGTATGGTGCCCAGAAAAAAAAGTAGATAATCATGATAATAAAAATAAGCCTGACGGCTTTATGTTTTTTCTCATTCCTACATTGCAGTAATGTCTTTATAATTTGTGTGTAGCTGCAGATCATGATTAACATTGGAATAAGAAGTCCCAGGATGTTCATTTTTAAGGTGAGGAATTGCTTCCATGTATTTCTCTGCTCTGATGGATAATGAGCACTGCAAGTATAGCCTGAACTTTCCCTCTGAGTTTTGTGAAATACTATCCCAGGAACAGAAGCAAGAACAGCAACAGCCCAAGTGACAACACTGGTGAGGATGCCGTAGGTAACTGTCCTGGCTTTCAAAGCGAACACTGCGTGCACTATGGCCAGGTACCTGTCCAGAGTCAACAGGATTATGAAGAAGATGCCACTGTAGAAGCCAAGGAGGTAGATACCTGAGAGAATTCGACACAACGACTCCCCAAAAATCCAGCCGTGAACTGCGTAATAAGCCCAAAAAGGGAGAGAAAATACAAACAGCAGATCGGAAATTGCCAAGTTGAGCAGGTAGATGTCAGTCATGCTCTTCAGCCTCTTGTATTTTACCAGGATGAGGACAACAAGCAAGTTGCCTGTCAGGCCAAATATCAGCACTAAAGAATAAAGAGGCGGCAGAAATTTTGCTGCAAAGTGCTTTTCCTCAGTTGCAGCGCAAGGTGTTGAATCACTGTAGTCATATTCTGTTGTCAATGCCCAGTCGGTGAAGTCTGTGGTTTCATTTCCCATGGTGTATTGGTCTGGAAAGGAGAAATAAAAAAGACATTAAACTAGAGGAATCTCCAAGCTTTGCAGTGAAGAGAGTGAAATATGCTGATGTCCTCTTCTGGAGTGCATTTTGCTGATGAGCACACAAGCATTACTATGTCAAGAGAATGAAATTGCAGAGCTCCCAGACAACATCCATACAGCTGTGGAATCTCACTGCTCCATGTTGGAAGTGTGCTGTGTGTCATTTCCCACATGTACACTGTCATGTGCATTTTTCCTCCTCAGTAGAGCCTATCAGCTGCCTGGCCTAACCAGAAACAGAGGAATGGTGGATTGAATCCAAGCCATGGCTATTCTTGATTTAGGCACTGTGTGAGGGACTGGCCTTCCCTTGCAAGAAGGAGTCAGGGCCTGGGAGTTGAGTGTGCAGCAGAGCTGTGAATGCCCTCAGGCAAGTTCTGCTACAGTGAGAGCAGAAAAAGGCTTGTGACTGTGGTATCTCCAAAGCCTCCCCTTTTCCCAAGCCCCTGGTAGGACTGTGAGCCAGATGCAGAAGCATAGCTTTGTGTAACTTGGTCTCTGAAAAGCTCAGAGAACTCTCTTCTCACACACCCCCAGAGAACATGGAAGAATTCCTGTGTGTCCCATGAGAAGCTGGGCAGAGGGTTTCGTGAAGACAGGTATCAAAGGGACCAAAAGTGCTCCCTAATCACTCAGTGGGGAAGTGCAACCAATGCCTTTGGTAGCCACTCAAAGACAGCTACTTGCTGTCTGGTTAAAGGGCAGCTCTGTCTTCCTGTGCCATCATGACTGCTTTTATCAGACACTTCATGGCTGCCCATGGCAGGGTGCTGGTTTTGAAATCAGCCTCTTCCTGGAAATATCATCCTGTTCTTAGATGATAAAGCTGACAGAGTGCTCCTGATGCAGAAGAGCTCAGGCAGTGCGTCTGGCCCAGCTTGCTGTGTGATCCCTGAGCGTTCGTGTCAGGCCGCAGGGTTCACTCTTTTCGAATGCACTTTTTTCAGTGGTGTGGTCTGCCCTGTGTGATTGCAGGAATCTTTTGCGCAGACCACCCTCTGAAAACCACCGCCATTTCATTCTGTCTGCACTTGAGCTCTGCAGGTCTAAATGTAACCGAAGAAACTCAGCCCATGGCTGGAGTGACTCAGAGACAAGCCCCTGCTCTGCTTTTTGGTACAAGCTCATAGTGGTCCATTCTGACTTAAATCGTGTGAAATCCCCAAAGCGTCTCTTTGTGCCTGTAGATAAAACCTTTCAGGAGAAAGGACTACCTTCTGCTGTAAAAACAGATCGCTTAAAATGCCAGCATCCTTAATCTCTGTCAACATGGTTGACTTAGCTAAACCTAAGCTGAGGTCTTGGGGAAGGGGCTATTTGCTAGGTCTGTGACCTTAAAAATGAGGTTCTGCTGCCAGCTCCTCATAGAGATCCTTATGCTGCACAGTGGAGATATGCATCTGCCCCAGAAGAGGAAGTTCTGTTGGAGCAAAATCTACACCTTGTACAAAAAGAAATGCTGCTTTTGCAAAACTTTTTCGTGCTCTTTCCCCAAGTTCTTGAGTCTGACTACCAGCTCTGCTCCTAAGAATAATAAGAATGACGACATCCATGTTCAGACATTATTTTGGTATGTTTAGGATGGTGTAAAGTTTTCTTTAGGAGAATGAGGAGTAAGAGAATACCAGCAAATTGTAACGGTTTGGGTCTCAACTTTGCCCAGATACAATTTCTTGATGGGAAATAAGTGCTGTCAGACTCTTCAAAGGCTGTCCTTCAGGAAACTCTGGCAATCTCTATGAAACAGTTTTTTTCCGTAGTCATACTAACTGTGTAGTTATTACAATGCAGCAGTAATGGTTTTGTTGGTAAAGGAAGTGGCTGTGGCTCTGACTGTTGCCAGTAAATAACTCGATTTTAAAGTAGGTAAGGATTTATATTTCTTGAGTACTTTCAGCAACACGTTAAAAAAAAAAAAAAAAAGCAAGTATATGAAACACTCTTTGGTCTAAAACGTTAACTTCTATACTTCAAAACACGATGAGACTTGGGCATTACCCAAGTAAATATTTAGGATTTACTTCAGCTAGTCCTGCTAGATCCATGTTGCATGCCCTGACAGTACATCCCTGTTACTGCATGTAGCTAAATATCCTCATATACAATGTGTCAGTCAGCCATGCTATATACTGGGATTATGGGATGAGTGCTAGACCCAGGACTTCCTATCTTGCTCTTCCTGTCATTCCTTGTTTTGCGCCTGGGGGTTGGTCATGCATAAATATTGGTATGAAAAACAACTGAGTCATAAACCCAGAGTGGGATTTTATGAGTAGGTGATTGATAGGATTCATGCAAATATCATTTCAAAATGCTGCCTTGATATTACTATGATAATTCTTTTTGTGACAGACCCTTCTTCCTGTTAACTGCTATCTCAATGCCTTCCCTCCTTTTCTTCTGCCTTCCTGGAATGACAACCACATCTTCTCTGCATCTTGTCTTCTTCCTTACAACCCTTTTTGCATGCTTAAATGATAGCCTCCTGTTTGAGCAGTTGCTTCTGCTAACCAAGCCCCATTCCTCTAGCCTAGCCTTTGCTTCAGAAGTCTCTCTGCAGAAGTATTTACTACTCCAAATTGTGTATAGTATCCAGCACATGCTGACAATGGAAACTAAAAATACTAATTTGGAAACAAGAAAAAGGAACTGTGAGCAGGTTTATCATATAATGTCGCTGTTTTAGGAGACACTGTTGACTACTGGCTAGAATGTTTCACTGAGTTAATCAGTTCACCTAACTGGAGTAGGTTGTTCACTTAACTAGAGGGATCTGACTGGGTTTATGTTTCCTGATCATTAAAAAAACCTCCAAAAGATAGTCAACAAAGATCTCTGAAGATATTTCAAAAAAATTTCCATATTATTTTGAATACAGTTTAGATAAATGCAATATTTCTAGAAACCTGCAATCTGCTGTACAAATTATGTTGTTCTGCTTGAAACTAGCAGTCATGCATTTTTTAAAAGAAAGGCTCACCGTGGAAAAGATGAGTAAGCTCATGTCACTGTTTCATGCCAACTTTCATGTCACAGCTTTCTGTGTTTTAAGAGGCAAATATTTTATTAAAGTGAGTTTCAGTTCATTTGCATAGTCCTATAAAATAGTAATAATTATAAAGCTGTAGCAAACGGAGGTAAAGTGCTAAGTTATGCTGCATGTAAACAGGTTCCAATGAGTCAGTGTCTAAAATACAACACTAGGTTTTCTGTAGTCATCCTGTGAGAAGAATAAATACTCTTAAATAACTCAACACTCAAACAACTGTTTTGTTTTGAAGTAACAGTTTTAAAATCCATATTTCCGTCATTGCACACCATTTTCAGAGACAAAATCAGGGAGGCGTACTCCATTATTTTTCTTGCTCGGATCAATCACTAGAGATTTACTTCTTTCCTTACCTGGATCCTCCATTCAAGTCTTCTAGTGATTTTGTCCTTTAAAACTAGTGTATTCCATTTAACATATATTATGAATTTTGCCAGGGTTATTTTTAGAGATGAGTACACTGGCAGGATTCCACTAGTATTTTTCACTTCAGGCATCATACTACCTAAGGAGCTACTAAATGTAAAAAGATGAAAAAAAGAGGCAAAGATGACTTACCATGTATCTTGCAGTGGAGGTGATGTCTTGTATTATTACAACACAAGTAATGCTAAAATGACTTGTCTGTCACAAGACGATGGCCAAAAACACCTCTTCCTGTGTGAAGAAGGATGTATTAGTTTGAAAACTTCTAGCAAAAAAATCTGTTTTCATTTTAAAAAAAAATGAAGGAACAGTTCTCTGGTTCTCTTTTTTCTAAAAATGGGTCATCAGATGTTACTTTTCTAACTCTTGAGACGTGCAGATATGTTGAAATTCTAGAGGATCCTCCTAGGAGTTGAAGTTTCACAACCCACAGCTGTAGTTTTAGAAAAAGGATTTATATAATTATCTTTTTCTTTTAGCTAACCTGTTTGAATCCAGAACAGTTTGCATGCGGTTCATCCCTTTACATTTTTCAGTCATTAAATTTCTTTTATGTTTTTCTGTCCTTTAACAAAATGTGCAGCCTTTGAATAAAGTTTATGCTTCTATTCAGAATTACCTGCACTTTCTGTTGTCTTGCTCTGAGTTGCAGTCCTTATATTTCAGGAGAGTTGATCAATCCTATTTTTCTTTAACTCCTGTTTTCTGGACTGTGTTTTTTGTTTTAATCCCTCTCATAAGACTATGACTTAGTCTGTGTATTGAGTCTGACCTTTAAAAACAGCACTGTTAACTTATGTTTTGGAATTAAGCTTTAGAAAAGCCTGATAAAATCTGATTTCTTATCAATTTCCTTCCTCGTAGCCGATTCCTCTGACTTTTAGCGCTAAACTGAAGTTGCACTGTGCGCAAATTTCTAGATCCTTCTTGGACATCAAAGAAATGACACAGGAGGTAGGAAAAACACAGAAAGCAGGAAACATATGGTGCCTTACCAGATGCCAGAGAGCCCCTGAGAAGATAAATAATACCCTTGCCTCCCCTTGACACCTCCTGGTAGAATTCTGGAGGATCTCATCCCATCAGGATACTAAAGGTATTAAAGGGATGCCTTTTCTGCACTTACTCCTTGGTATCCTTAAAAGATTTTAAAATACCAAAAGCACAATGGGGATGTCTTTCTTTGGACGCTGGCATTCCTTAACGGAAGTCAAGGGAATCACAATTTCTGAGTTACCCCTCAGATCTGGGGGGAGACAGTAAAGAGTGAAAAGCTCACTCTCTTTTCCCTGTCAAGGCTTCTTTGCATGAGGGACTAATCTTTATTCCGTAGGACAAATGGATTTTTCTCTTCCTTTCCTAATCAGTTGTTCCAATGAGCTCTTTAAAGGCTGGAGTCTCAGAGTCAAAATTAAAGGCCCCTGAAGGGTATTCTAAGGGTATGTTCACCCCACCATGCTCAATGGACTGACTATATTAGACCCCCTACACAGTCAGTGGAAATAGCTGCTTCTAATACTGTTTGCACTACATCTAAAACAAGTTCCCAGTTATTGCGTAACTTTCCTGGCTGAAAAATTCTGCTTTTATACTGAATTATAATAATTCTGAAAAGAGGTATTGTGTCAAATTGCATTTTCAATATATAATTTCTAAACAGTCTACATACTAAAATTAAAAGATATTTTAAGTATTTCTTCATGAAGCCTGCATTGTTTACTGTATGTTACATGTTACTTAATCCACTGGAGACTCTAAACCCTTTCATAATTTCGCACTATAGGAACAGGGGAAACAGTGTCAAACCTGTTGCTGGACTTGCTTGTTTTTCATCAAGCTTTTTAATTCTGAAAATATGCTCCTGCCAAACTTGCCCACAACATTTCAACTAACAATAACAACAACAACTACCACTATTACTTAAAACTAAGACCTGTGGTAGGCTGGTCTTCAGAAATAATCCCTTGTTCCCACAGATTCTTTGGCTTTATTAATGTGTTTGATTTTGTTGATTATAGCTTTTGGTTCCCATAGCTGAGTCTGGTCAGCAAGCACAGCGTGACATGTTATTTACTGGTGAAGAGTATTGCGCACCAACAGAGGGCCTCTGCCACTCACGGTTATAACAGCTGAATAAGGGGAATGCACTTGGTCTGCTCACCAGCTGTGTCTTACAGCTGGATGAGAGACTCCCCAGAGAGAGTGTGAATTGCTGTGACACTTGGCAGCCCAAGTACTGGGTTGTGTGACTTTATTATCAGCACCTGCAGGATATCTGCAATTAGCTCTACCCCAGCTGCAGATAAGCAGAGCTGCTGGGAGGCCAGATTTGATCAGGTCTTGCCTGTGGCTGTAGGCAAAGCCCACTCCCCTTGTGCTGTTGGTGGGGCACTGGGTGATGTGCTGTTCATCGACGTTGTTAGGACAAGATCTTGCCTGCAAGAGTTGGTCTCCCATCCAGTCTGAAGTTTCATCACACTAATCTGGGACTGACTGTATTAATGCTGTCTCACCTCCTCTTCCCTGCTGCCTCCATCTAGTGTGTGTGAACACGGGTATGGACAATGCAAGCAGCACATCCGTTGTTGCAAGTCAGATTCTTTTCAGCTTTTCTCAATCCCTTGCCAAGCATTTCTTTGAATAAGTGCACTGCTGCTTGTCATGAACTCCAGTGGATTTTAAGAATCTTTACCTAAGCTGAACCTCATCATTTTACCAAGAAATTGAAGCTATTGTTCAATAACAAAAGTAATGATTCAGTGGGTTGATAAAGCTTTGGATTTTACCTGTCATAGTTTTCATTCAGAGATGAGTAGGAGTTATGTTTAGTAGTGTGATGCTCCTTCCCTCCATAAAGATATTTCTGGAATGGAAGTGAGCTTTTTCCCCACCTGTGGGGCTCAAGTTGATGTAGTCAGCAAGTACATGGAGCCATGTACACTGTCAAGTCACGCTGCATTTGTCAGTCTCTCCTATCCAATGATTGATGATATGATTCATCTTTACAGTAATCAGCTCTTCACACTGAAGTGTCTGGTACCTGAGTGGTACGGCACTCCCAGAGGAGATGCTGTAATTTACGGGAGATTTACACCAGTACTGAGCTGGCTACTAGGACACATACCAAAACTCACGTACCAGTGTGATACACAAGTGTCATCAAGTACAATTATGGCTACAGAAACTTGAAAATTCAGCTAACGGTTTCCATTCAAGTTATTGCTAACTTGCACCACCTGAAGAAGAAGGGCTGGGGGGGAAAAAAGAGTCCTGAGAGAGAATGACAGATACTTTTCTTAGGTATACACAGTGTGATAGAGCACAACACTCTTATTAAAAGTCCATCACTACAGCAAAGATTAATCCTTTCCATCTGGAGAAGAGGTCAAATGAAGACAAGTGAACACTAACTAGATGAATCTTGTTACTTGTTGCATTCACATCTGTGTCCAAACTAGACTAGAATTAGCCTGTATTTTATTTCATCAGTAACAAGTGTCTGTCTTGAAGAGGCTGAATAAAGACATCCAGCTAAAACTACTTTATTGCTTAGGCTACTTTTTCATATCAACCTTCACTTTCAGGCTCTCAAGTTCTGGTGACTCATCATTTGAGCCACCTTCACAATCACACCCAATTTTAACATCTGTGAGGTGTATTCTTTTGAGAAGAACCGGTGAAAAGCGTGGTGTACCACACCCTAAGATTTCTATCGTGGAGACTAGTGAAAGAAAACAAAACACTTCACACACAGGTGTAAAAGAAGATGGGTTACAAAAACAAACTCTGGAAGGCAGGAGCATTTCTAAAGTGGATGAACATTTCTTCAAGTTGTTGTTTATTGTCAAAACATCAAGGATTTGGGGCTTTTTCACCTATTATTCTTAGGCTGTTTGTTTCTTCCTTGTAAATCCGACACATATGTCATTATGCAGTGCAGCACATATTATTTCTGTCGTCGTGGTATTATTTTTGTTCTGGCTTTCTCCAAGCTGCTCTTACTGAACTATGTTTCCTTATATAGCAAGGAAGAGAACACTGCTTCCTTCTAGTATTTTTATCCAGGTTTCTGATGTATGATCTTCCAATTTATAGATAAAGGGGTTTCATCATACACTAGATTTTACTTTTGGGCTACAGTTACGCATTTCACAAAATTTCATCTCTCAGAATCTCGGTTTTGCATAGGCCTTTAATTCACACACTTTGTTTTTTTTCAGGTACATTTAGAGTACGTAAATTCTAAATCTAGTGTTTGGTGTTTTGGGGCTGTCTCATCTGTGCATTGGATATGCTCCTCAGTGTACCTCTAACTCCTGGACCTTTTATCAGGCAGGCTGGGCAAATCACACCACGAATTTCTTCCCAGTGAAAACTAGGTCACACAAAGGGTGAACAGAGTCTGTTCTATGATGAAGTATATGCCAGTAATGAAATAAAATACCTTGAGAGAGTTAAAAATTCACCGAAGTATAGTACAGGATAAATAAAAGAACTTTGGAAAAATGAAGGAAAAAGCAAACATGCAGGAACCAAAATCTATTGACCTGAGATGAACAGGACAGCACTATAAATCTAACTACAAAGAAAATGAAACTGTTGATAAAGCCAGAGAAGTTTGGTTAGTCATTTGGTTAGAGTTCAATACCTGCCTATAGACTATGATTGCCTCTTACCCACAAAACCCACTTCTTCACAGAGTATGCAGGGTAAAGGAACTGTGCACTGTACCCTTAAATGGGGATCAGAGAATGCAAAGCCAAGGACTTCAGCTTTAGGCTGGTACATATGTGGGAAATGTCAAATTTTTATTATTTAAAGGGTATAAAAATGGGCACCTGGCATTTTGGAGGTGTGCTAGCTTTGTGGATTCATGACGTAGCATCCGTCTCTGCATAGATATAAAAGAAACAAATATCTCAACTGCATGTGTGAATCGGCTTTTTGCACACCAGGTGAAAGAACACATGTTTGGGACAACACCAGCCCCTAGAAACCAGAAAGTACTGTCGGGAGCCAAAGGTTAGATGTAGTCTGTAATTTTCCATACCTTATATTAGTGTCCCTGCGAGTTATGTCCAGATGGCTCTTTTACTTCCATCTATTTGGTTTCCATTCCATTTAAGAAGTCTAGTATCAGGACAGGTTGTGTTGTGTTGTATGGGTAGCATCCTACTGGCACAACCCTGTAGACAGTTCTGGAGAGCTGAGCATCGCTTGGAGGTTTGTGTGTTTTTGCATATTGGTGTATGTTTCTAAAAATGCTGCCCTCATTTATCTCAGTGTTGGGGTCCCACCTTCCCAGGATCAGTCATTCCAGACTTCAAACATTCAAACCGAGATTGCTCGTGCTGTCACCAGACTTACAAAACATCTTGACAGTTATACAAACTTACACAAACTTTTTTTTATCCTCCTGTTCAATTTTTTGGATAAAGTACAGCTCCTAGTGGGCAAGTGTCACCAGAATATGGGTACAAAGCAATGCCTGCACCTCTTTGTTCTGGCCTGGTTGCTATTGATATTCTAAATGCACCAGAATTTTCTGTTTTGGTTTATTTCCTCTGTTAGCCTGAATTTTTTTAATACTAAATTATGAAGTAATGCTTCTGAGGCCACAGTAACCACACTAAACACTTCCTAGCGAAGGCCAGTAGGCATCAGCAGTTGAAAACAGCAGCAAAATCAAATTTCAAAATGAGCAGTATCTGCCTGTTTTTCCATTTAACTTGGTCAGCATCATGTTATTTTCCTGGCACTTTCTTTGTTTCTCATTAACTGGAACAAGATGTAAATTTGTCCTTATGTTCTTTGTATTTATGCCTACTGTAGTTTTCACTGGAAGGAGAGATGTTTATTTTGGAGCTTCATAACTGGAAGTCTCTCTTATCTAAACCTTTTAAGTTTCTGCTTAAAGTATTTACCTCTGGTCTTCCCATTAGTTTGGCTATTTTTTTTTAGTGTCTGTTAAGGCTAATAAAATAATTCTGTGATTTTTGTGACTACTTTTTCCTTGTTATCCATTTCCATCTACTCCTCTTCCTTTATACCCCGTTTGCATTAATCTTCTATAAAATATATACACATAAGGTTACTGTCAGGTTAACAAACAAGAAAGTCTTATGACAGGAACATCCCTATATACTGGTTACCAAAAGTTTCACTATTTCTGTTTGTCCATCATATACTTACCACAGACAAACCAATGGCAGTGATTATAAATCTGGTGGTTGCTCGTGAGTGCTGTTCAGCACTCACCAGTGCCACATATGCACTTCTGCTACATTCCCTTTTGCCCCTTAGGAAGCCTGCCTGGCAGTTGGCAGAGTTATCTTTTGCTGTGTGGGACATTCCTCCCTACATGTCTCTGAACACCTGGCGGTAGCATCTCCTGACAGGAAGGTTGGGCTTTGTCCTGTTTGGTGCATAAACTAGACTGTGTGATTGGTTTTGGAGCTGTGTGCAGATACTCGTCCATGGCACAGGGCCATTCTTTTTATAAGCTTGCTGAAAGCCCAGGCATCACACTATCTCTTCAGGAGTTCCATGGCAAAAGTTTTGAACTTGTAAAAATTTTCACGTAGCTGTTCAACATCTGTTGCAAAGCAACAATTTATTTGTGGTGTTCAAAAAGGTCTTGTCTTTAATCTGTTTGATATTCTGGTGACACTTGTATACTTTCTCAAATGCTTGCTTTTGTCTCCTCAGTATCTCACCAGAGCAGCTCAGATGCCTCCCAAACACTGCAGTGGTTCTTCCTCGTGTTAGTTTCTTCTCTACTGTACTTGCAATCCTGGCACATTGGCAAATCCTTGCCGTTGTCTTCTCATACCTCTAGTTCATCACACAGTTTGGGCGCAACTGCCTATACCTCTAGCTCTTACATACGCACTGCATCTTCATCTCAATGTTTTTCCCCTGCAGACCTTAAGTTATGGAATATTTGTCTCCCATCTATGTAAAATTTCTACCACTTCTCTGCTGAGGTGACTTGTGTTCTCTTTCGTGGGGACTATGAACCTTGTTAAACCTTCCCTGAGAGTATCTCTATCCTGCTGTGACCAGACTGCCTGAAGTCCTGCTAGCCTGATTTGAGGTTACCTGGCCTGTAGCTAAACCATGGTGCAGCCACATCCAACTGATTAAGACTCAAAAACTGCCACAAAACTGTCTAGAGCCCTGCATGTCACAGTGCAAAGCTGCAATGAAGAACCCAGGATTATCCTGCTTGGGCACATAACAATAGGATAATGTTAAAGTTTAGTTTATTTGTGTTCCTGCGGCACAAAATAGAAAATTGAAATCATAAAAAAAAAAGGGAGTGGTTATAGACTTTAGCTTATCCCGTGGTGGACAGATGAGAAGAATGTGCAGGGGAGAGGAGGAGGTGTGGATCATAGGCTGAAAAAAGGAATGGGCACAATGGATCAGGGAGAATGAAATGGTGGAGCAGAAGCATATTTCCATATTGAACTTTGAGGGCTTAAGTCCCTTACACATAAAACTTGGGACAACAAGCACAGTGCTTGGCTGGGATCACTCTATATGGTGCAAGGAGATCTGAAATTTGCTGCAGAAAGTCTATGTAGAATCCTGTTTTTATCCCAATATTAACAGGGTGACATCTTTTATTGCCCTCTTTTATTCCCTCTCTTTCCCTATTTAGAACACATACAACCCTGTTTCTCCAAATCCCACTCATTTAAAATCTGTGGCCCCAGACTTTTTCCAAAGCTATTGCAGGTCACTCTTCTCAAGTTTGCTGATGGATAAAAGCTGTGCCAGTTGCAGTAGCTTCTGGACAGGGCAGACAGTCCTCTGTTTGCCTGGTTTGAAGTGTGGTATTGCAAAGGCCCATGGCTGCGTCTTTTCCCATGTCCACTCTGAGAGCAGAGCCAATGCCATTTTGCTTACAGAAGAGAACGTGAGCTACAGGGTATACACAGATTTCCAGACACTGATTTTATTAATTTCACTGCATTAACATGAAAACAGGAAGAAATTTAATTTCAACAAGAAAAGGATTTACAATAAAACACAGCAGTAGAAATATCACCATTACAGCAGGATTTGTATTGCACTGAACTAATTTATGCTTTAAAATTGTAAAGGTGCTTTCACATTGTTTCAGTAAAGAAAGTAGAAAAGAAAGGAAAAGTATTATTTCCAAGAAAGAAAGTTGACTGTGAGGATAGTTTTTGGTCTTTTTTGTAGCCTATCTGTGGCTGTTAACCTCACAAGGTACTGGCCAGGAAATATTAGCTGATAGGATAAGAGCTAACAACTAATAGAAGCAGTGCCCAGGCATTTTAAGGCAAGAGGAGGAAGAGTATTTGCACCACCTAGATTAAGGCATCTGATACCCAAATTAAGAGGCTGGCATTTCCAGGTTCCTTCCACAGTTGGACAGTTAATCTTCCCCTGAGACTATTTAAATCCTATGTCTGCTTCTGGCTCAGGCACTTCTTGTTCTCTACTGACCACGGAGAGACCTTGAAGAGATTTGCTGTTAATTTAGGCATCTGCATCACATGCCTGACGTGTGATTAGTGTGGAATTCCCTCTGATGTCCTTGGTGGTGGTTGACTGAACCTGCCTGTCCAGATTTCCGTGAGCAAGTCCTCGCACGCAGGAGCACTGCCCTTCCAAGGAAATGGGGAAAAAGCCAGAAGTACACCTCACTTGCACAAGGAGTGCTCACCTGCACTTCCTTACAATTTGAAGTAAGAAATTGTCTGCTGTGCTCCTCCTTCCTCTTCTTTGCTAACACCACGTCCCTAGAATTCCTCTTTCTTTTACAGGGGAACTCTTAACAGTGGAATAAAGGTATGGCCATAGTACACCAGTAGGCCAACGGTCTTGAGTCTTCAATCAGCGTGCAGTTCTCATCGAGGCACCAGTTGGCTAGAGGCGCTCTTCTCCTGGGAAGGCAGGAAGATATGCCTTGTCTGGAATTGGCTGCTTATTGGCTGCTTTTGCAGTTCCAAGGCCGCTGGCTTCCTGGAAGTATATCCCAAAAGTCAGACCTTCTGTGTGTGTGAAGAGCGTGTTTTTCCCATGCAGGAGCCTAACGTGACACACCTGTGTCATGGTTGCTGTGTGCACTCTTCTTCTGCACATGATTTACCTGTCCAGAGCTAGGGAGGCCTGCTCTCAGTACTGTGCTCACAGTCTCCGAAATCCTTCAAAGGGTCCTGATATTTTTCTCGTACGGAAACTTGCGTAGCAAATACCAAGGTAATTTTCATTCTGGTCTTGCAAAGCTTTGCTGAAGTGCCTTTATTTGTTTAGTGGGTTTTTTTTTCTTGGAGGGATATGACTTGTCAGAAACAAGCTCACACTTTTTAGGAGTGCACCATTGTCTTGCTGTGTAGTCAGTAAACTTGGTGTGTGCAGTTGCTTGAAAAATTGCACCCACAAAAATCACAATATTGCTGATTAAAACACACTTTGGAAAAAGTCAGCAACTGAGTGGTGATAGGGCAGACATCAAATTAAAAAGCAAAAATCAAAATGCTGTAAGTTAGTATAACTGTCAAAGGATTATGTTTAAAAATGACTGCACTATTAGCAAAACAGAAAAATCCTTGGGTTAAATGGTCCCAAAAAGATCTTGTGAGGTGACCTATTACTCCTTAGACTTTTCAATCTTGTATTCCCCCCTCAGTAAATCTCAGTGGATAGATTTTTGTAAAAAAAGCACAATCATATTAGTCTGGGCCCTATTTAATTCTTGATGTGACCCAGCTACGCAGTTAATGTTTCCCAGAGAACTCATTGATTCTCTTAGTTTAGCAATGGAAAATGCTGTAACCCCAGGGAGCAGTTAACCACGAGTAGAGAGGGTCATGCAGTTTGCAGTAGTGGTCGACATAAAGATCTTAAATACTGTCAGGCACTCCTTAAGGCAAAGCAAGTGATACAAAATTTGCTAACTAATATTCTGAAGTATTTTTACAGTCCAGTAGAGATGTCATGCTCTGCAGTGGATTGTGTGAATGTGGAACTGACTCTTTCCAATTTTTCACGATAAAGACTTGGACATTTTTTGCAAAGGTGAGGTGCAACATTCCTTCGGAAAAAGATGTAAAGATATGCCCTAAATTTCTCTCCAACAAATACATAGATCACAGGATTGATGCAACAGTGGATCATTGAGATTGTTTCTGTCACTTGAATTGCTTTCTCCAGTTGACCTTTGAGTTCACAATTTGTATTGAAAAGTGAATTTTGAAACGTATGCAAAAAAGAAGAAATATGGAATGGTGTCCAGAAGATGAAGTAAAAAATCATGATCACAAAAATAAGTCTGACTGCCTTCTGTTTTTTCTCATTCTTAGATCTCAATAACGTTTTTAGAATTTGTGAGTAACTGAAAATCATAATGAGCATTGGAACAATAAGTCCCAGAATGTTCATCTTTAAAATAAAAGAGTATTTCCAATTTATTGTGGAATCACTTGGATAATGGGCACTGCAAGTATAATGTGAATGTTCCTTCTGACTTTTTTTAAATACTACCCCAGGAACAGAAGCAAAAACAGCAACAGCCCAAGTGACAACACTGGCGAGGATGCTGTAGGTAACTGTCCTGGCTTTCAAAGCGAACACTGCATGCACTATGGCCAGGTACCTGTCCAGGGTCAACAGGATTATGAAGAAGATGCCACTGTAGAAGCCAAGGAGGTAGATACCTGAGAGAATTCGACACAGCACCTCCCCAAAAATCCAGTCATGAGCTGCGTAATAAGCCCAAAAAGGGAGAGAAAATACAAACAGCAGATCGGAAATTGCCAAGTTGAGCAGGTAGATGTCAGTCATACTCTTCAGCCTCTTGTATTTTACCAGGATGAGGACAACAAGCAAGTTGCCTGTCAGGCCAAATATCAGCACTAAAGAATAAAGAGGCGGCAGAAATTTTGCTGCAAAGTGCTTTTCCTCAGTTCCCATGCATGGTTCTGAATCGCCGTAGTCAAATTCTGTTGTCGGTGGCCAGTCGGTGAAGTCTGTGGTTTCATTTCCCATGTTGGGTTGGTCTGGAAAGGAAGAAAAGGACATTAAACTAGAGGAATCTCCAAGCTTTGCAGTGAAGAGAATGAAACATGCTGATGTTCTCTTCTGGAATGCATTTTGCTGATGAGAACACAAGCATTACTATGTCAAGGTGTGAAAGAGAATGAAATTGCAGAGCTCCCAGGAAACCCATCTATACATCTGTGGAGCCACCCAGGTGGTGTGTGTCATTTCCTATGTGTGCATTGTCTTGTGTGTTTACCCTTCTCAGTAGAGCCTGTCAGTTGCCTGACCCAATCAGGGGGAGAGGACGGATGAATTTAATGAGTTGTGGGTAGTTTGGGGCTCTTGTGCTCATCAGTGGCTTCCCAGAGGAGTGTAGAAAGCCAGGAAGCCTCAGGAAAGCACAGTGTCTGGCATGCAGAGCATAGTCTTGCTTCTCCGTGGGACCTGGCCTCCTGCTCATCGTGCCAGTCCATCCTGCAGCCCTTACTAACTGAGGACCAGGCACTGGTCAGGTGTAAATGGTGCCTGCAAAGGCACTGGGACATGGGTGAAAAACAGCTGGCTTCAAGCACTTCTTCAAGTTGCTTGTGACTTTCTGGGAGCCTTAATACCTGTGGGAATTAGGACAGTGCTAAACATGCCCACCTGGTGCACCTGCTGTTGTGGGTGTTGCAGAGTGGAAAGTCAGCAGTGTTGGTCTGGATTAAAGGTGAACACGGGGTCTTTCACAGAGCTTGGGGCAGGTGTAGGCAGTGGAAGTGTGCTGGCTTCAGATAGCTCTGGAATGAAATCGGTGCACAGTCCTGTAGAGAGAACAGACAGACAAAGATCTTAGCAAATGATGCAAAAGAAGAGAGTTGCTGTTGGGGTGGCCTCTAATATCTGTCTCTGTTGTGGCATCTTCCTGTCAGCTAAAAGACCTTCCCACTGCTGTTTGGGGATGTAAGGAGTTTTGATTCCTTGTTTCAGTAGTTGTTTACAGCTATTATTCAGGAGCTGCAAAGTTTAGATTGGTAGAGTGTCTTGGAGAGAGCACAAAGGCAAAAGGCAGATATGGCCATAACTGAGAGTGTGCACTACAGTTCTTCATGTGATGTTCTTCTCCACCCTTTGTCAGTCAGTGTTTCCAGTAAGGCAACAATGAGGAAGTGCAAGGGTTGTGCAAACTCTCCGTCCCTTCTGTTTTGGTTTAGGGACTGGAGTTCCCCTGCAGGAGCGGGTCTGGATGTCAGCCCCTCCAGTCTCCAAAGCCTCCCCTTTTCCCAAGCTCCTGGTAGGACTGTGAGCCAGATGCAGAAGCATAGCTTTGTGTAACTTGGTCTCTGAAAAGCTCAGAGAACTCTCTTCTCACACACCCCCAGAGAACATGGAAGAATTCCTGTGTGTCCCATGAGAAGCTGGGCAGAGGGTTTCGTGAAGACAGGTATCAAAGGGACCAAAAGTGCTCCCTAATCACTCAGTGGGGAAGTGCAACCAATGCCTTTGGTAGCCACTCAAAGACAGTTACTTGCTGTCTGGTTAAAGGGCAGCTCTGTCTTCCTGTGCCATCATGACTGCTTTTATCAGACACTTCATGGCTGCCCATGGCAGGGTGCTGGTTTTGAAATCAGCCTCTTCCTGGAAATATCATCCTGTTCTTAGATAAAGCTGACAGAGTGCTCCTGATGCAGAAGAGCTCAGGCAGTGCGTCTGGCCCAGCTTGCTGTGTGATCCCTGAGTGTTCGTGTCAGGCAGCAGGGTTCACTCTTTCTGAATGCACTTTTTTCAGTGGTGTGGTCTGCCCTGTGTGATTGCAGGAATCTTTTGCGCAGACCACCCTCTGAAAACCACCGCCATTTCATTCTGTCTGCACTTGAGCTCTGCAGGTCTAAATGTCACTGGAGAAACTCAGCCCATGGCTGGAGTGACTCAGAGAAAGGCCCTGCTCTGCTTTTTAGTAGATAGTCAATTTAATTACATGTTGGGCCAATCTGAGCTGCAGAATGTGAAATTTCTGAAGTGTCTTAAGCTCATGTCAGCTTATTCAGCTGTTTGAGCAAAGGCTGATTTCCTGATATGTAATTACAGAGCATTCAGGATCCAGAAGGCATAGTTTTAATCTGGATTTTTATCTTGGTGGATATGTATATAATACAAATAATCTTCTTGAACAAATTTTGTTGGTTACACGGTAGTAAAACAACTTTTTATGTGTGTATATGCACAAGTAAATATACATATATGTACACTTATAATATATATAGGATCATAGTATTGTAGAATCGTAGAATCATTTAGATTGGAAAAGACCTCTAAGATCATTGAGTCCAGCCATTAACTTAACACTGTCAAGTCCACCTCTAAACCATGTCCCTAAGCATCATGTCTACACAGCTTTTAAATACCTCCAGGGATGGTGACTCAACCACTTCCCTGGGCAGCCTGTTCCACAGCTTGATATCCCTTTCAGTGAAGAAATATTTCCTAATATTTGATCTAAACACCCCTTGGTGCACTTAGCCTTGTAGAATCTTTGTATTTGTATAAAAAGGAAGTAACTTATTTTTTTTCTTCCGAGTCTGGAACTTATTTTGAGTTTTAAAACCAGCAGAAAATAATTGTGGGAGCAACAAAACTAAAGCTAACTGACTCCCTACAGGTTCATCTCCTTTGCTGTCCAAGTCTTATGTCCTGTGAGGGGCTGACCCCAGCCAGCATCTAAGCCCCCATGTAGTCACCCACTCATTTCCCCACAGGATGAGGGAGAGAATCAGAAGCGGTGAAGCAAGAAAACCTTGCAGGCTGAGGAAAAGACAGCTGGATAAGAGAATGAAACTGAAAATAACCCACAAGAGGTAATACAAGGACAAATGCTTGCCACGTTCTACCAAGCAGACAGATGCTAGCCAGCCTTCGAGCAATGCTTACTCTGGAAAAACCTCCCTCTGCCCCTAGTTTTATTCCTGAGTGTGATGTTACGTGGCACAGGATATCCTTTTGGTTAGTTTGGGTCATCTGTCTCAGCTGTGGTCACAAGTCTAAAAGACATCACTGTAAGGGCTGCTGGGAAGAAAAGTAAGTCCATCCAAGTCAGACCAAGTTCACCTTCCCACCACCAAAATTGAGCTCTTGCCCTGTCCAATTGACACAGCATGTGCTGTGGTTGTTTTGTCTACTGTTTCTGACCTGATGGGAAATCATTAAGCATTTGCATGGTCTAGAAGTCAGATCCTCCTCTTCACAACAAGCACAAAATATTAAAAGTATTTTCTGAGATATTTTTTTAAAAAATGCTTCTGCTTCACACACAGGCAATGTCCATCACAAAGAACTCTAGGACCAACTCCTGGCTGAAAAAATCTATTGGAAATCACTGCTTGCACGTGATTTTAATTTTTTTTTTATTTATCTTTAACCATATTTCCCATTTTTTATTTTTGTGCAGAAAGTAGCATCTTCTGCAGAGGTTTTAGCCCTTGACAAGATGTCTGGTTTTGGTTTTTAAGTTATCTAGGTGTGCACCTTCAGGAATTGGTGTGTTATAGCAAAGAAATCTCCAGGTTTATCTCTGCTCTTGAGCTGTTTAAACAAAATGTGCGCAATTCTGATTTTGGAACTTGTAATTAATAATTTGGTTTATTTCCCTCTTTCTTTTCTGTCCAAAATTACACATGAATATTCAGAAAGTCTTAATTATTTTCATTTGAGGGGCTTTCTCATTTTCTGTGCTCACTGTCCCGACCACAGTCCCACTGTGTCTGCATGCACAGGGTAGTTTTGGTTGCTAACAGAAATTCTGAATGATCTTTGTGAAAGTGGGCAATACGTCAAGCCTAAGGTAGACATACAAGAGGAGAACTTTATAATTTATCCTGTGTTCTAACCTTGTGAAAGCATCTAAATACATGAGCAGTCCAATAAGAGGCCCAACTACTGTTGTTCCCCTTGGATTTCTGGCTATGTCCTGAGTTGCCAGAGAAACTGGATACAGAGAGGTGTGACCAAGCCATGGGTCAGATACCTGCACTGTGGAAGAAAGTTCTTGCACAGAAAATTGTGTTACATCTTGGATGGGAGAAAATTTTATTTGCTGAATACTTGTAACTTTGTGAGCCCAAAAAAACATGATTTCATTTCTCTAAGTTTTAACAAAGCTGCACTTACGGCAACATCAGAGATTCTTGTAATGAAGATGTAGCTCTGAACCATGTCTTTCCAGGTTTCTGTATTTCGGCTGCTTTGAGAGAAGCCTCACTAGCTCTTGAGCATCAGCTTCTATCTACAGTGTGTCACTTTAAACTAGGAAATCTCTAAATGCTGGTAGGACTATCAGACATTTCCAGGTCTTTCAAGCAAAGCAGCTCCCGAGTTGCTACAGTGACTTATTCAGGGACGACATTTGTCACAGCCCAATGAGTTTGCTGTGCACTAGAGGGGATTTGGACTAAGTTTCCCCTCAGAAACCAGAACTTGTAATAACTACAAGTTGCAAGAGCATCTGTGCATGAATGGAGCTGCTTATCTCAAAACTGAATGACCTTCCCAAAGTTCCCTTCACCTTTTTGCAGTTTAAGACAAGATTTCTCTTTAGAAATGTATGAGGGGGTAACACAGTGCTACTGCCCCTGCCCTCACTCTCCTCCTTTCACAAATGCCAGCATTTGGCATACAGAAAAAGAAATTGCTTAATGACTTGCAGTCATCTCAAAAGTATGTGTCAGCAGCATCTAGGGCACTTTCTGAAGATGGAGAAGTGCAACATAGCACAGAGTAATACTGAAACTTAAATAACAAAAATAATACCGCATGTTCTGACAGCAGGCTTTGCAAGAGAGGTACCCTGAGTTTCCTGCTGACAGCTCTACCACTTTAACTTTGCCTTTGTCTTTCTAGGAGGAGCAAAACTACACAGTAATCTGTGCTCAGACACCTGCATTTGCTTGGAGAACAAGTATAAAAGTATGAACTTTTCCTGAGTTACCAGGAAAGATGAAGGAAAAGATGGAAGTGTAAACTAAATACTCTATGTAAGACTCTGAACTGATAGTTTCCCTCAAACACAGCTTTTCATGTGGTAGTGACTACAGGATTTCTTTCTAGGATTTGACTGGGGAAAGAGCCCCTTCCAAAATTAAACCTTGCCTGGGAAACCTCTTGCTCTTTTCTAACAGCTGAGCATTAGAAACATTCAGACTTACTTGCCTCCTAACTGGTTGGGTTATTTTCAACCCCGCAAAACTTTCAAAGTAAAATATATTCTGGGCTGAAAAGAACAGGCTTAATTCTCTGTGATTTAGGATCCAATTGTTTACATTCCCCATCAAAGCTGGAAAGACAGTCTGGCAGAAATTCTGAGCTTTTCTGCAGTTAAGCAGAGTCAGTCTATGGGTCTCAAGACAAAAGAAGTAGGATGTGTTCTTACCTAAACAAATGTACAGTAAGAGAATACCATAAGCACTGAAAATAAGCATTCTGAGAAAGAGAAACTTGAGGCAGGTATTAAATATCTTCCTCCAGATCATGAGTATATGTATACATGGGCTCTTCTCTTGTGTAGGCTAACTTCTGGGCTAGTATGTCTGTTAGGGTTTTTTTGCTGTGGTTTGGTTTGGGGTTTTTTTTCAGCATCTGATAAAACATCGAATTCAGAGTAATTCAAGCAACAGTTGTAGTCACAACCATTCTGAGGATGAAGTCAAGTATAAAATGGAAGGTTAATAGTTTGGAGTGGTGATTGCCAGCATATGCCATAGGGTCATGTGATGTCCTGTCATTGCTCTGAGAGTCTCTATACTGAGAGGTTCAAGCCCCCTGCTCTGTTGCTGTCAACTGTTCCGGGCAAATGACAATGCAATTCTTCCAAAAATGCAAAAAAAAAGAAAAATAATCCTTAGGCTACTGTAGCTTTTTTGCTAATACACAAGTGGCAAGTCTCATTTACCCAAGCAGAGGAGCTCATCTCTTCTTGTGTGTGAGTAGAAAAATTCCAGTGTAGTACTGATGATTTTTATTCATGTAAAACCTCATAGACAAAAATTGCGAGCTGAATATAAAACTGATATCTTGCTGAGATATAGCTGAGATATGGAGTAAAGACTTTCTAATGTGGTGACTCAGAGGCATCACATTAAAAGAGCACCCAATACCAAATATCCCTTTAAAACATCATAATGAAATAACACTTTTAACAGATTAAATGCTTGAATAAGATAGAGAAACCATGTGATAGGATAGGGATGGAGAACACCTGCCAACTGCATAAAACAGAGCAAGATGTGACTTAGATATGGAGAGTTTAGGTTAAGAGTGGAGGATTTAATGTCTGACCAATTTCTATCCTTAGCAGAATGCAACTTCAAGCTATTGATTTCCTGGAACTGCTTCAAAACCAAGACCCAGTAAGTTTCTGTTACAAAAAAAGATTTTAAATTTCTACACCAATTGTCCAATTGAATTCTCTACTTTCACATTTAGCCTATCCCAAGCTGTAAGCTAGTTACAAGACCCAATTGTTCCCAAAGATATTGTCTCTGCTCCAATGTCAGCTCTACTGCCACTGTCATTAGGCACATAGACTCCCCACTTAGAGAGTTTCCCTTATATATACACAAATTTAGATGTAAAGATAAGGAAAAAAATCAGCTACTCACTGTTTCATCGAGCTGGTCTAACTGTGGGTTCTTCTTCTTTGTGGATGAACATATATCTGAAAATAGGAAACAGCACTTCCTGTAATACATTGCAAAATGAGGGTAAGTTGTTTCTTCTCTGAAAATGCTTGGTTTCCAGGCTGAGGTGAGAACTGGTGGATGAATACTTAATGGGTGCCTACTTGTTCTGCTCCAGCTGGAACTGGAGCAGGCAGTTTCTGAACTACTCCATCTCTACAGGGTTAAGACTGGTTGGTTAAATTCAATAAAATCCCATTCTCAGGTCAATAAGTATTTCTACCTGCTCTGGAAAGTTCTAATCTCAATTTACTCTCTTCTGGTTTGAATCCATTCTACCTCGTCCTGTCACTCCATGCCCTTGTAAAAAGTCCCTCTCCTTTCTTGGAGGCTTTCTTCAGGTACTGGAAGGCCACAATTAGATCACCTTGAAGCCTTCTCTTTTTCAGGCTGAACAAACCAAATTTCCTAAGCCTTTTCTCACAGGAAAAGTGATCCATCCCTTGAATTGTCTTGGTGGCCTCCTCTGGACTTGCTCCAACAGGTCCATGTCCTTCCTGTGCTGGGATCCCAGAGCTGGATGCAGCTCTCCTGGTGGGGTCTCACCAGAGCAGAGCAGAGCAGAGCAGAGCAGAGCAGAGCAGAGGGGCAAAATCCCTTCCCTTGCCCTGCTGGCCACGCTGCTTTGGATGCAGCCCAGGACAAGTTTGGCTTTCCGGGCTGCAAGTGCCCATTGCTGGGTCATGTCCAGCCTCTCATCCACCAGCACCCCCAAGTCCTTCTCCCCAGGGCTGCCGTCAATCTGTTCATCCCCCAGCCTGTGCTGATACTGGGGATTGCCCAAACCCAGGTGCAGCACCTCGCACTTGGTCATGTTAAATCTCATGGGGCTCCTATAGGCCCACTTCTCAAGCTTGTCCAGGCCCCCCGGATGGCATCACATCTTTCAGGTGTGTTAACAGCCCCACTCAGCTCGGTGTCATCTGCAAATTTGCTGAGGGTCCACTCAATCTCTGTCATTAATAAAGATATTAAATAGCACTCGGTCCCAGTACAGACCTCAGAGGGACACCACTTGTCACTGATGTCCATTGGGACTCCGAGCCATTGACAACTTCCCTCCAGACAGGATGGTCCAACCACTTGCTAATCTATCTAACAATTCACCCATTGAATCAATTTCTCTCCAACTTAGAGAGAAGGAGGTTGTGGGGGCTGTTCAGAAGTCCAGATAAACAACACCCATAGCCCTTACCTTGTCCACTGCTGTAGTCACTCCATCACAGGTGGCCACTGGGTTGGTCAGGCAGGACTTGCCCTCGGTGAAGCCGTGCTGGCTGTCCCGAATCACCTCCCTGTCCTCCACATGCCCTAGTGCAGCTTCTAGGAGGATCTGTTCCATGATCTTCCCAGGAACAGAGGTGAAGCTGACAGGTTGGTAGATCCCAGGGTCCTCCTTTCTACCCTTTTTAAAGATGAGTACGATGTTTCTCTTTTTCCAGTCACCTGGAACTTCACTTGACTGCCATGACTTTTCAAGTATCATGGAGAGTGGCTTGGCAGCTACATCAACCAATTCTCTCAGGACTCTGCAGTGCATCTCCCTGGGTCCCATAGATCATTATGAAACAGGACCGATGAATAATATTGTCACTTCTCTGCTCCCTATGGAGTCTTTTTCAATTTTATAGCAAGGCTACATTTTTCAAATTTTCACTCTTTTGGCCACAGCTCTTGACCATTCTCTCTAAGACTGCAGAGTGTTTTCCTACAATATTCCTGAAAAGCTGTAAGACTGGCTTGTGCTACAATTATAGCTGAATTTTTCACTTCCTAAATTATTTATTTTAATCAATCCAGGGATATATAACCTGATCACATGTGTTACAGGGAGTATAAAAGGATCTCATAAAGCTGTTTCAGAAAGAGTGCCTAAGCAAGGCTATAGGAAGAGGGATGTGATGGCTGAAATCACGTAAGGGAAGGGGCTGTGTAGATTTTGCTGTAAGTACAGACAGCAAACCATTGAAAACTTCCAAGCCTGAGTAGAAAGTGCCTTCCCTACAGGGACACAGTGGGTAACAGGGAGACCCAAGACATATTTTCACTCTATGCCATCTCCCTCTGAGTCGCTGTCTGAATTCAAAATTCTTTTTACTGCTTGGGACATCTCTTCCTACTCAACATACAGGCTGCTAGTTCAGAAGTCTTGTTTGCATGTTTCATCTTTTGTGAACTACTATGCCTGGTAGAGAAATGAATTGGCTTTCAGGATGAGAAATCCTGCCTAAAGCAGTTCATTTTTACTGCCTCATGAAAAAGTAGGGTGTCACCTGGAGAAGGGGCTAATCTCAGCTCTTAAAGGAGAAACTCCTTTGGAATCCATTGTCCAGGGTCTTCGCGTGGGTGTAATCTTCTGGGAATACCAGAGATAATTCTTGAGCTCTTCTCACCCTGTCTTCTGAAACTGTGGCTTCCTTCTACCTTGCTCAGGGCCTTTCTGGAGTCACCAAGCTCCCAACCAGTTCTAGGAAAGATCACGGGAGAAGTCTTCCTTGGAAGACCTATGTGCAATTTTCATCAACTGAGGGGTAAGCAGCAGTTTTGAGTTTGGCATAATGGGTTTGATGGATCCTTGTGGTGGTGAATGAGTCACTCCTGACTGACCACTGTATTCTAACTTGAGGAAAAAAGCAGTTTTGCACATATTGTTTGGGAAGAATTTTAATTCTTTGTGCCTCCAATCTGGGTGCCTAGACTGAAGAAAAGTGGACAGTGTTTTCCAGGCTGCCTGAGCCCCAATTGCTCCGACCTTTGAAAATCAGGAAGGGTCGCTTTCCAAAATGGTAATGCAAATAATCTGAAACTGCTTCAGGAAGTTTGAGCAAGATTAAAATACAGGAGAAAAAAGGAGACATATCCAAAGGAAAGGACACATTTCATATTAGGCACTTAATTCTAGGCACCTGTGACTACATTTCAAATTGTAGCCAAATTATTATCATTTATAGAGGGTAGAGCCTGTTACAAAGGACAGAACCTGCTGAAAATGCCTTTTTCAGCCATGTTGGGACTCTGAAGAAATCAAGGGGAAAAAATTGTGTTCATTGGTCTAGAAAGCATGGCCTGTGAGAAGTGATTGCAAAAGGACTGGACGATCTCTGGAGAGCTCTCTCAGACTTAATTTCTATGATTTTCCTCTTAGTATCTTTCCTGTATGGGTTTAATGGGCTTTATAAATCTTTATAAATGTTAACTAATACATATGACTGCCTAGGAGATAGAAGCAGAGGAAGCAGTGGGAGAAAAGCCTCCCAAAGTCAGAGACATTTCCAGGCAAAGATTGCTTGCCATATAAAATTAGGTTCTCCATCTCCATACAAATTTAGAACTAACAGTAAGAAAAGAGTACATAAACTTCACCATGCTAATCCATTGAAATTCTATAAGCAGGGAAGTACTGCTTGACCAAAGGGAAGCATCAAAAAAGAATGAAGAATTTCTGCAACGAAACCATCTTACTTCATCTGGGGCTTTCTACAAGCTGTGGCAACAGGACCACTGAGAGAACTAAAGCAGGGGAATTGAACCATGATGTGCTTCTATTACCCCATCAGTTGCTGAATGTAAGAGAGAACTAGCTTTTTGTGGCAATACTACAATGGTGTGTGCATACTGAAGTCAGGCTGTAGGGATACACTTAAAGTCACTGAAATAATTTTCCTTCTTTCTTGAAGAAGTATCTTTTACTATGGAGGGAAAGGGATAGCTGGAGACAGTTCACTGATGGCAAAAATATGGGTAAAATTACCAGGCAGATTACCTAAATAGAAATGACTGGTCTTCAGCTATATGCAGTAAGACCACAGCAAAGATAAGGGATGGCCAGTTCATCTCATGTTCTAGGCCTTCTGTGGAAGGAGAAATGCTGACTTCAAGTCACTGTGTCAGAGCCTGTTCAAGAATTTCGGGCAAAGCAGGACAGCATGAGGGAGGGTACATACTGAGGGTGTTGCTTTCCCGTTGCTCTGGTGTGCTTCAGCCTGCCCTTTTATGATGAAATTGAATGAAGCAGATCTTTTGTGCTAAAAGAGGAATTCAATCAACACCTTAGGGAGACCTATGCTGCGGACTCCTCTCGATCACCCTCACCCACAACAGCCCTCATCAGACATTTTACTGATTGTCTTCAAGTTTACAGGGACGGGCGTGTGGCAACTTGGTTGAGTACAAGGAGGAGCACACAGCAGGCTTTTGCAAGGTCTGTTAGTAGGAAATTCTTTCCCAACTCCTTCACACTGGAAGTTGTAGGCTGCAGGAATCATCTCTCCCACCCTTAGTTGGTAGTTGGCTAGCTTATCTAAGGGCTCCCTCTAGTCAAGGGACAGAGGTAGGTATTTTCAGAGGGTGACACTGTTTTAAGTTACTCCACCTCAGGCTGGAATTAATCACCTTAAGGAGGGAGCTCTCTTTAATGATTTAAACAGCCTAGGCAACAAGTTCAGGGTAGACAGCCAACCTGTGCATTGATAAAACTCTTTCAGGTAACCTGAATAAAATCTTCAGGGCTTTTAGTGACGAGAAACCATTTATTCTGAAAAAACATGAAGTCAAATATTTTTGTTTTACTGTTCTTTGGGGCTGAGGTGATATTTTAGCAGGTAAGCCTGATAATGCTGTCTACTTCCATTGCTGAAGAGGAATAGATCTAAAGTAGATCTAAAGACCAGTCCAGGTGGCGATGCACCCAGAAGCTGGAACAGATTTGTTATGGAACTCTGCTCATGCCCCTGGAAACTGTATGTGCTACCTATCATGGCACAGAAGTAAGGCTGCAAAGCCTGTCCTCCTCTTCCCCTACATCCTCATACCCATGCAGGTGTCCTAAAACTGTGTTTTAGGAGGGGTAGGAAGATACATAAAAGTAAAGCAGTTTCTATTGATGGCTTATGCAAGTTTCCTCATTAGCTGCTCAGGCATCACAGCACTTTCTTTCAGCTTTAGGGCATTTCACAGAGCCTTAGAGGAGTAAGACTTTACAACAGAGATGTAAGTAAACTCAGAATCCTACATATTCTTAAGATATTCTGCATTATTCACGGAAGAACAACACAAGGACATATCAATGCAATCTGCCCTTCACGTTAACCTCTCCTTACAAGCATCGTGGTGCTCAGTACCCCGTCACAATGCTTGGTTCAGTCAGCAGAAGGCACCTTCCCAGCTGAGGGACTGGTTATTTGGGGTTCTCTTTATTGCACTTCACTACGGTGCAGGACCAGGCCCTATTTAATGTACACTACCCAGGCCCTTCTCGGACTGTAGAATTCTGCTTTTCTCTCATGATCCTGTCTCTAGTTCTGCCAGGCTAATATCTGAGTCCTTCACAGATATCACCATACTTGCCTTCTTCCCACATTTATGAGATGAAGCAATACGATTATGTCCATTTTGCAAGCATCCACTAATTTGTGGAACCTGGTTTGTGAATTGTTTTTCTCCAAAGCAAAGTACTATGCTGGGGCAGGGTTCTCATCTGTTGTAGCTGCTGGTTCTTGATCTTCACATTGAGTCTTGGAACATGAGGATCACAACAGCAGAGGCTAGCTATGAAAATCTGAGTGTGAGTAGAAAGGGAAGGTGCTTAGTTTGTGTGCTAGACTTAGTCACTTTAGGGTGGGTAGGATAAAATCAGCTCTAAGTGTCTCACTCCCTTGATGAAACTTGTGCCTGTCCTGTGATAAGCTTGCAGATTCCAGTAGTATTTGTGGCACAAGACTTGGCATCTCTGAAATGCAAGTCTTCCCTGATTTTGCTTCTCAGGTATCTGCATGACTGCTCAGTGAAACTGAACCCGAAAGACACAAATGGCTCCAAATAGTCTTCAGTCTTCTCAGAGACTGGCCTCACACTCCTGTGCACCTACCTGGGAGACCCTGCTGTATTTCTGAGAAAACTCCCCATGGAGAGTCCAGCAGCCTGAAGCCAGCTTGGTAGCCACACTACACCAACTTACACACATAATGAATCTGATCTTAGCCATCTTCTGGCAAGTTTTATTTCTGGGGCAGAGGCACCACTTCCTTTGTAACTTCTATAGAGAAAACAGAAGAATACACAGGGCTTCAGATAAGTCATCGAAACTTTTTTTCACAGTCCACAGTGAACTAACCACACACAGAGTCTGTGGTACTACAGACATCAAACTCTTCTCCATCCTGAGCAAAAGAGGATGACTGTGGTATTTTCTGTACTGTGGTACATTAAACTTTATTGCATTCTCTTTCTCTCTCTTATTTTTTTTATTTTAAGGCAGTACTAATTGCTATCTCATAATGGGAATGGAAGAGCTAGCTTACAGCTTTGTCACAAGGGAAATATTTTACATCTGCTCTGTCACTTGAACGGTTGTGGAGAGGCTGTTTGTGCCACTGTGCAAAACAGTATCAGTGTTAGCAAGAGTGATAGGAAGCCAAGTCCATCCGTATTTGTGAAGCTCTCAGATCACATTGCAGGAGTTGTTTTATATTTAGCACATACCAACTAGCTTGTCCTTCTTCTTGGAAAGATTGTGTAAGTGTTAAGATGAAAGCAAGCCACAAGTAAGTGATAAAAATAACTTCAACGAAAAAGCTGTATGAGCAAGAGAATTTTAAAGAAAGCTGATACTTCTGCCTCAGTTGTACTAAAGTGTGCTGAGTTAAAGGCCTGCATAAAGATCTACATGAATCTTAGCCAAAAAAATGTATTTTCAATGCCTAAAGTGCACTTGGCTTCACCTGAAATCTCAAAACCTAACTATCACTGGCACGTTTGTTTGCAGAGTTAACCTTGTACACTGGTGCTCCATTTTACAAGACTTCATCAAGTCACAGTATATTTTCAATACTATTGGATACTGGACAATTTCACTGTCTATTACTGTTTTTCTCACTGTCCAGGGACCATTTCTTGTCTCCTGGTTGTTCATATGTTAAATGCATTAAACATTAAATGCTTGCACAGTGCTCACCACTGGCACTTCCAACTTCCCTCCCTCTACACATTTCACTGAAAAGACTGTCAGGGAAGTCTAAGCCCCCACAGCCTGTGGTTTTTTAACCTGAAATCAGGGAGTCTCTCCTGAGGTATAACCTAACATTTTCTCTGCCTGAGAAAGAAGCTTAAAAAAATTAGGGCCAAAGGCTCTGGACGTGAACCACAACCTGGAGAAGCTGTGTCAGAAAGCTGTGACAAGTGAAAACAGTTTGTCAGCTAGCTTGAGAATCAGTGTGAAGGAAGAGAACAGGATGACCCACTAGGGGGAGAGACAGACTGGCCAGCTGACACCAGAGTGCACTGGGGTGGATGAGAGAGGACATCTGATTATCTTCTCCAGGTCAAGAGAAGGAAAGGAACTGTTGACAGAGAGAGAGCAAGCGGTTGGGCACGGAAGTCATCTAAGGGCCACCAGAGTGCTGAGCAGACCTCTGAGACTTTTAGGTTCTTAAAGAAAGTTAAAGTTAGGCACGCTTCAGAACATAGTGGCGTTATGAGGTCATTTCAGCAGAAATTGCAAACCACAGAAAGTTTTGTATCTCACTTCTTGCTTAATTTACTAATGCATTTGGGGTTTGCACTGGATAATGTATTTTGGTTATAACGTATTTCTAATTAAGGAGAGCAAAGCCCACACAAGATAAGAGACAGAAGATGGTATGAGGTGTGTACCTGTAGCCAAGATTCAAGTGCAAGGACTACAAATCATTATAGTGTGTGGCCACAAATGAGCAATGTCATAGATTTTGGCTATTACAACTATCCTTCTTTATAACTTGAGCTTAAATAAGAGAAGGAGGTAATACATACTTCTTACCTGGATCTTTTTAACTCTGATGTCAACTCCTGGGAAATATTATGGATATTCCCAATGAGTGCTCTGTCCTGCCTCACTGAATTCAGTGGTGGATCTCAAATGTGTGACAGAACCTGGCTTTAAACTGATTATTATACACACACACCTGTGAAATCTCAGGCTTTCAGGGTGAGGCACTTTCACTCTCTCACACCTGTTTTGGGTTTTCCCAAAGGGCTGCTGTACCTCGTAAATTTACAATGCCACAACCCAGCCTGTCTACCAAGGTGTTCAATGTTGCCTGGTTGACCTCACCTGTAGGGCAAATGTAATGCTCACACTGGGCAGAAAGGAAACACTTTACAGAGAAACCAAGTGATGTATTTCTAGTGTACCTGAACTTTTTAGCCCTTAGTAATCCCACAATCAATATTAGTCCGCATTTAAATATCTCAGGAAAAAAAGAGGAAGATAAGAGGAAAAAATAACAAAGATGTGAATATTTCTGAGCAGAAACAAAAACAATGAAATATGATACTACTATTACTAATAATAATATGTCATCCAAAACAATAAACAGTTACATTTGTTCAGCCAGCCTGTCCCTCATGAAATAGTCCCTCTACACCTCTTGCTCTTTTCCCACTTCTCAAGGCCTCTGCTGTCATACTCAGACTGTATTTCTCTGTGTTGCAGCATCATGTTAGGGTCATTTTTAGAAAGAATAACTACTTTTTACTACTATCTGTATAAAAACTGTGGCTGTATCACAAAAGGTAAGCAAAAGTAGGACAAATTAAATATGGATGCCTACTCAGAAGAACTGCTGTTACAGCCAAACAAAGCAAAAATAAAGCTTTGGGCTGGCCAAAATGGGTTCAGACAAAGCCAGGCTGGCAAACCTGAGCCCTGAAGCCTTGCACACTCAGCACGAGGCCAGTGACCCGGCAATAGCAACATCAACTCCGTGTTACTGGGTCACAAGGCTACAGAAGACACTTGGGAAATAGAGTCTCCATTTACAGGGTTACAGAAGTCTCCCTCTTATCAGATCCCCCTGTAACAATACATAATTTTCAGTGAATATTTCACAAGACAATACCAAGAAGATACAGTAATTCAGAAAATTTTTATATTTTTGAGCTGGAGATAGGCTAGAAGAATTCAACAACAGCTTCTCTTTCACTCACCAGCCTTCCACACAAGGCAGCTTTGCTCAGCCCCAGCTTTTGAGAGCCAGCAACCTGACAGGTTGATATGGAGAAACAAAAAGGTGTGCTGTAAGGAAAGGATTAGGGACAAAGGAACAGACTTATTGTCCAGCATGTTCACATTGGAGAAGAAACTGAGGTGCTAGAGGCTTCTAAAACAGAGGGAGTAATCCTTAGGATTGGGAAGTCTGTGCTAAGGGAAGTGATCCAGAGAAAAGAAAAAGAGGCAAGGAAACTGGAAGGTCAAAAATACATTAGAGTGGGTTGAAATTTCTAAGTTGGAGGTGGCTAAAGCAGCTCCTGGAATTAAGAGAAGTGCCCAGGCATAACTTCATGTTTCCACCTTCTGCCAAGAGATGAGATGGTCTTCCACTTTACAATTCCATCTTCTACCATACAACAGCTGTTATTGACTTTTTTTCCTGTGTTGTTTTTAGAGAACCTGTGCTTGGTTTTGTCACAAATATTCCATCCCACTTGCAAACTTTGAGGGTTCTTTATGTCTCCCATGCCCCTCCTGTAACAGACTATTCATATCCATGTTCCTGAGTTGCTGGAGAACCTGAGGGACTCTCCAATAGCCAGTCCTGAGGACATTTTCCTGCACAGGCTGTAATAAGTGGAGAAATGTGTCCATATTGTGCAGTTACAGGTACATCTGAGCTAGGTCCAGAACGAGCAGCCCTATGAGCTGATAGTCACAGCTCTCAGCTGCTGTTTATCCTGAGCACAGGATGGTTTTCTGACCTCACAGGTTTGTGTCTCTGAAGCAGACTGTCTGTGTGATGCCACTGTAAAATTGCCTGGCAGTGACTGGGGCCTTCCTGGAAACCACTGCCCTCAGGATCTCACAGGCAGTAAAGAACACCTGGTAGGACTGTAAATAAAATTTCCAGCTCTTCGGAGGCATATACTCACAGTGTCTCAAACTCACTAGGATTAGATGGAATAAATTAGTATTATAAGAGGAAGTTTATTGTGGTTTTTTCCCCCAAAGCTGTATCATCCCAAAGTATTGCAGGATTTCTGTCATTGTTTCAACCAATGGTTTCTATGGGTTGATTCTCACTTGTCATACTGCTTAAGCATCTTAAATGAGAGCTAGTGAGAGATCTTGAAGAGGGTTGAATAAGTGAAACTCCAGTATCTAGTCAGAAACTGACATCTGGTTTTCCCCCTAGAAGTGGAAGAAGCAAGGAAGAGTAGATGTTTTCTGCAAGTTCTGTGGGTTGTCTTCCTAGTCCTTCTATCAACCGTTCCCATTAGGAGGGCATGGTCCCTTAGCTAGATCACCGACCTCTACACGTGCTAGATGCCAAGGGCAAATCCAGAACAAGCCAGCACTTTTCCCTGTTCTCACACCAGGTGCTTTTCCTTACAGAAGGAGGGGAGCTTCATGGAGTCAAAGAAACAGAGAGCAAGAGTATGCAGAACCTCCCAGTACTGCTCCTGAGTAGGCAGAACTTCAATTTCAGGAACTTTTCTTCTTGTAGAATGACCTTTCAAGTTTACGTTTTTAATCTCCCAGAAGCCCCCATCAAATCAGATTTCTCATGACTCTAGCCTGGGGAGTGAGCCAAATGGAGGACATCTAAAATTCAGTCTCACACCTTCTTAAGTTTGGGCTGTCCCATGGTAAGTCAGCAGAACTGAGGAACACTGTGAAAGCTCTGAACTTGGTGACCATAAGCTGGAGAAAAGCCAGAAGGAATCACCAACAGCACCACAACATACATTATTATCTTTCTTTTCTAACTCTCAGGGCTCCTTTGCAGTGCTTTGCACAGTATTAGTATACTTCATTTATTTTAAAGGTCTGGGAGGCGTTTTTGAGAATGTGCACATTTGGCCAAGAAGCCTTGGAGTAGAGCAAGGTCAGACCTGGATAAGGTCACGGTGCCACAGGCGCCATGCTACAAAAGGACAGAGAGACATGAGACAGAAAAGTGGAGTACTGTGAAACATGTTAGATGGAAATCAATAGCTAGAAAGTTAGAGCCCTTCAGAACACACACACTTCAGAAATAGGCAGGGAAATGTTACTAAATGTGAAAAGTGGTACTCAGTTTAACTGGTGCAGTTTAACTGGCAATCTGATATCAATGGTTTCAATACAGCACGGTCTCTGGAGAAACGATAATTGCTTTAGATGTGCTACCTCTTATTAGAAGATCTGTTCTACAAACAGCAATAATTTCCTTATTCCATCCTCTTCTGAATAGTGATCACCTTTCCACTAATTTAGTGGAACAAGATTGAGCAGTATATTTTGGCATATATACTCACAGTATCACACCCAGCCCCAGGAAATCCAGGTGACATCAAACCTGACTGTTACTTGATGCTTTTGCAGTGGTATTTGCAGCTGACAACATCTCAGCACATGAAAACTAACTGATCTTGTTATGAGTAGATGGCAAAATTTCTTTTACCAATTTTACTCTGTGTCAGAACCCTTGAAACTGAGGAAATAGTGCATCTGCTACCTGCTTTATTCCAAGATTATTACACCTGCAGAGAAAAGTAGATTGTTGTTGACATGTTTCTGCCTAAAAAAAAATATAATGGAAGAAATGGCACTGCCAGCTCATTATTATTATCCTGTGAATGTAGTGCTTTTTTCCAGAACTCTTTCAGTGCTTACAAGTGCAAAAATTTTTGAATATTTCTTAGTGTCTCCACAGATTCTTTCCATCACATATAAGAGTAGCATAAAGTCTTGTGGTTCAAACCATTAAAAAAAAAATTTCATATTTAGAGAAGAGGCTTAATGCTTCTGGGTGCTCTACTGTGTACGAGTGCTTGGGGTGATGCTGCTTGTATTTGTGTCTCTGTTCTGATAGTTCTTACAATAAAAGGGGCAAAAGTATTATTCCTTTTTGCAGCCACATTATACAGAGGAGAAGCTTGCTGAAGGGAAAAGTGTCTTCGGAATCTGCAGTCTGGATCTGTGAGAGATTGCTTGTGCTTGGGCAGAGGATGTGGGGCTTGGATCTACGCTTCTGAATTCTTAAATACCAGTCTTTCAAACACAGCAGTGGAAGATGAGGAGGAAGAGGTAAAAACTCTGCAGTGAGCCCAGCAAAGCCCAAGGCTTCATATATCATTTGGGCTAAATTCTGCTACAGCACATGTACAGAGAGCATTATTTCTGTAGAAGCTGGACAAAAAAATAATAGAAACCAGAGTTTGACCCTTGTCTTGTAACCTGGAAAGAATCCTACTGCTCATTGGGAAAGCGCATGGGGGTGAGGGCTGGCCAGACAACATTTCCATTATCCCTTCATCCCAAAGTATCAGTTAAAGCAGAATATACATATATAAGTTCTGTTTCTTCTTCCTTCCTCTGAAAGATCAACAGGTAAAATGATGGCAAATGTCACTGAATATTTTAAACAGAAATACTTTTATCCAAACTCCAAAATCTGACCACAGGGAGAAGATACCTGACCTGAGATGCTGACTCATGTTTCTTTTCAATCATCGAAGTCCCTATGCAGTCCAAAAAACCCCACAGAAATGCACAAACAGAGTTTTATTACTAAATAGAAGTCTTCTGAGAAGTAAACTATATAATAATTGACTTCTTATCCATTGGGGAATAAAACCTAGAAATGTTATTTATGCTATCTATAATAAAAGAAGGAAGTATTTTCTACACCATATAATTAATGGAAAGAATATTTTGGCACCAAGGTTAAATTTTTTTTTCTGAAATTTTTAGGAAGTATAAAAACATGCAATTATATTTTCAGACAAAAAGGTAGAATTAGGAAAATATTTAAAAATTTTATTACCCTAAAAAATAAAATCTTTGACAATATCCAGGCTATGTTTTCCTTGATTTCAGGTGTTCTCTTGATTAACTTCTAAAAATGTGTTTGCAGTAATACTACCTCAATATAAATGTTATTTTTCCCCTGTGAATTTTTACTGGGATTTGGAGAACAAAGCTTCCTCAGCAGGAAAGTGGAGATAGGACTTATTTTGCTGAAGAACTTCAGGGTGTCTCTCAATTCCATCAGATGCATTTTATGTGACACCCACTCAAAAATAAGCAAAACCATAGATTCCTTATCTTAATCGAGGCTTGTGAGTCATGAGACAGACTCTCAAGAACCAAGACAAAAAAGGTGTGGCTAATGTTTATTCAAAGAAAGCATTTCTAAAATGGCAGAAAATACAGACATTTGGGAAAAGAGAGGAGCCTACTTTGCTACAGGTCGTTTTGTGATGGTTACATTTAGCAGCGAGCACTGGAGGCACAGAGTTGGAGCTGCCACAGCTCCAGAGGTGATGCAGAGCCCCCACCTGCTCTGAGGACAATGTTTTTGGATGTAGGAGCCTCCACGAGTGACTGGTGCTTTGTTATTTTTGGAGGCATCACTACCAAAGGCTGCTCTGGGTGGCAGCAGCTGCAAGGATTCCAGGGCTGCGCCCCTGGGACCATCCCTCAACAGACAGGGTCCTGAGCTGAGGGGCTTTTTTGTCTAGGAGCTGAGGCAAAGGGGAAATTGTGATAGGGCCTGAGAGGGTTCCCTCTTTGCAATGTGAAGCAATCCCATGCCTGTCCACTTCCCCACTTTCCAGAGGGGTGTCGCACACATGTCCCAGGGATGCAGGGATTCAGCTTCCACAAGGCAGAGCATACTTGGGGGTGAGGCAGAAGCCATGCTTTTGTCAGAGGAGAAAATAGAAACTAGAGGAAGCAGCTTGCTTGCTGAAGTGTGTTAAAGGAGCTCTAAAACTTCACTGAAAATTATTCTGTGGCAACGTGTGGTCACCATTTTACAAATGCACTGGTTCTCTTGGGAAACCGACGTCACAACTTCTTACGTGGCAGTTCCCAGTGTATCCCAACAGGAGGCACAGGCATCCTGCATCTCCCAGGGGATGCTGCACACATGGTACAACCTCCAGGACCACAGCAGGCCTTCGGCCAGCCCCTCACACCAGCAGAAGGCGACTCGGGTGTGCTCACAGGACTGCACTGTCAGACCAGCCGGAGAGCTGGGAGGGGGCCGAAAGTGACTGTCCAGCCCCGGCAGCTCCGGCAGGGCTGGAGAGGACACGGCCACAGGACCGCAGGAGTCCTTTAAGATGGGCCTTGAACGTCACACCGGCGAAGGCGTAGATGATGGGGTTCAGGCAGCAGTGGACAAAGGAGATGGTTTCTGTCAGCTGCAGGGCCAGCGCTATCTGGGAGCTGGCCTTGCACTCATTGATGACGTGCAGGCTCTGCAGAGAGTCCAGGAACAGCGCGATGTTGAAAGGAGTCCAGAAGAGGAAGAAAACGATGACAATGATGAAGATCATCTTGATTGCCTTGATCTTGTTCCGGTTTTTGCATTTTTGCAGGTTTTTCAGTATCTGAGTGTAGCAGTAAACGAGGACGCTAAAGGGAATCAGGAGGCCCAAGATATTGGCTGCAAACTGAGAAGCAACCTTCCAGGTATTGTCACCTGGGGGGTATGTGGGGACACACTGCAAAGCCTGCTCGATCTCCAGCTCCTGGCTGAACATGATGTTGGGTACAGAAGCCAAGGCAGCCACCAGCCACAGGACCAAACTGATAATTACGCCAAAAGTGGCTGTCCGTATCCTCATGGCATAGACAGCATGGACGATGGCTATGTACCTGTCTACGCTCATGAGGGTTATAAAGAAAATACTGCTGTAAAAACCTGTGTAGTAAATGCCAGCCATTAGCTTGCACATGGCATTGCCAAAAACCCACTGGTCTGAAGCGTAGTGGGCTTGGAAAGGGAGAGGCACAACAAAGAGGAGATCAGAGGCTGCGAGGTTCAGCAGGCAGATGTCAGTCATTGTTGTCAGCCTTTTCCTGGCCAGGAGAACCCAGAGGACCAAGGAGTTTCCCAGGAGGCAGAAGACAAACACAAGGCAGTAAAGAATTGGCAGAAAGAGGGATTTAAACCTGCGAAAGTTGTTTCCTTCGTTGCACGGAGCAGTGTTTTCATCGTATCCATAGTCATATTCTGTTGTGCCAAGGAATTGGCTGGTGGGATTCATCTCAGACACCTGTGCAAGAAAGAAAGAGGGTTAAAAACAGCTGGCTGTCCTGGCACAGCACTCCCACGGTGGCTTCTGCCTCTGTCTGTGCTGTGTTGAGCCTGTGGGTCAGCCTCCAGGCAGAGGGGGACTACAAAATGCAGTCTTGGTCCCACTGGCTGGACAAGAACAGCTGACCACGCAAAGGGCTGCCCTGCAGCCTGCTGACTGCTCCTATACATGTGTAAGTGTGAGCACTGGGATGCTCTCCCTGAAACTGCTTTAGGGCCTGTGGACCAGCCTCTCATCATTACAATGACAGGGGAAAATTCCGGTCCCTGAATAGTCGTAATGACAAAAAAAATACAAATCCTGCATCTGATCTAAGGATCTCAATTTTCTTGTGCTCCCTGGGGTGGGGAAGCTTTTTGCCTGTAGCACAAAGACCCTCCTAGAAGTGTTTTGCCTGATGAAGCCCTCACCCAGCAGCATAACCTCATTTTTAGCAGAGCTGATCAGGGCTAGGTGCTGGCACAGAGTGCAGAGACATGCAAGCTACTTTTCCACGGGTGGGTCCAGGATTGCATACAAAATACTCTGCAGCGACAAGGAGTTCACAGGGCTGCACAGCAACATTTGCAGTGCCAAGCTCTGGGCTGCCAATGACCTCCAGGGCAGCTGGTGAGCAGCTTGGCTGTGCCTCATGCCATAACACAGCAGCCTAGTGCTCCTGCCTGTTCCATCCAACTTCAGTTTTCTAGTGTAGAGAAAACCAAAACATTAGTGGGAGTGGCTCCTCTCTCTCATTTCTGAAGAATTGCAATGAAGGCAGCCTCAAAATAGTGAAATAACCTGACACGCTCTCCAAGAGTGAGTCAGTGCTTTAGCCAGCTTTTTTATTGTTTCAGATGTCAGTTCATGACCCCAATAAAAGCAGATCGGGTTTCCAGACTTGAGTGCTCACATTTTAAGAAGCAATGATTCTTTCAAAAGAGTTTGGTTTTTCGCTGCTAAGACATTTGAAAGCTTATGCTGTGCTGCACCTGTGTTGCACTTGCTTAAAGGTTGACCACATCTTGGAAGAGCTTCAAAGACACAGACTTTCCAGGGAGGAAGAATAATTTGTAATAATCATTGCTGTTAAGGTGAGTCAATAATATGAATGGAAGTGATTAATTCTACAGAAGTAGAGGATGTGCTCTCCTGAATTAAAAATTAATGCCTGGGGATACAAAAAGAGAGAGAACAGCGAAAACTTTTTCTATTAATAGGAAGGAATCACAATTCACCCCTTCTTGCCTGGCTGTGCGACCTGTGGGGGGAACAGAACGATCTGTATGTACAGCCCAGAGGAGTGTCAGTGTCCATCCTCTGCTCCAGGTATGGATGCTGCTCATGCCTCACTGACCTGCCTCAGCATTCCTTGGGGCACCAAAACTGTTTCAACTGGTATGTGCAATGCAGAGAAAACTGTTACAAATACAGCATGCAACCCCGCAGTATTCCTTATTCAGAAATAACAAATAATGAGAGAAAAGCTGTGCTGCAACCCACATCGACAGTGTTATTCTCTACCATATTGAGATCTTAGCTGTAGCTAGGACATCTGCATTATTACTTTTAACTTTGTTTAAGGCATAAACCTTTAAATATTGAGTTGGTGAGTCACTAGATAATGGCTCTTCTTGCAGCAACAGACACAGGTAGAAAATATTTCCTGCTAATGCTTTTGATTTGTGAAACTGACACGCTGTGACTAAGTGATGCAGCACTGGCTCTTATTTCTTAATTGTCTGTCAAGGAGCTCTTAAAAGCAGTTCATAGATTCAACAACCAAAACTAAAAAATATTTAAAAAATAATGACTACCATGTTATAGATATATAGATCTATAAATATGGATAGATATGTAGAGATACATAAATCTAGATTTGTAGATATAAAGCATTTATTTCCGGCAAAATTCAAGTGTTTTTCCTGGGCTGAACAGGGACTGGAGATGCTCTACTTCAGACCACCCTTACACCGTTAATGCCTTCAACAGCTCCCAACCAGGCCACAGCATTTTCCACTTTCTCCTCTCTCCACATCATTCAGCAGAAGAGTCAAACTGAAAAAGTAGTTTTACAGAAGGTATCAAGGGAGAGGTGGCTGCTGCAGGTCCCCTGGTTGCCACAGCCAGCCTGTTAACAGCACATTGAATATGGATGGACTTTACCTGTGACAGCAAGAAGCCTCTACTCGCTCAGACAGCCCGGGTCCCCTTCTCCTTGTGCACTGTTGCTTGGGCTCAGGTATTTCTGGGAGCTTTACTTCACCTTCACTTCACTTGTGCAGGCGGCTGAGATTTGGTGATATGCGGCTGTCAAATGGGCAGCTGCCAGATACAGGATAGGCTTGGAGGCAAATAGAAGATTTTGTATCTGTAGTAAACAGGAAAAGAGTGAGAGGGCTATCAGGCACCTTCTGCAAAACAAAAATCAAATACGCCTCTTTTTTAACACGGTAATGGGTAGCACTCCTTTTAATGTGTTTGCCAACCCCCCGGTCTTCATAGCCTCCCCTGATTTAAGTGAAAAAGATAAAAGTTCAGATGTCTCCATCACAGGAGACACACTAATAAATTTTCAGCTTTTTACAGAACCTGATATATAATTTCCAGGTCCCATTATTTTAGTTTTTCATTTTCTTCAGCTAGTAACAACTTGTATACTGCAATCTGTAATCTGTTTATATCCCTCTCCATTAAAAACTCATTAGCTTTTTGAGCAAAATGAGAACTCACAGCCACTGATACCACTTTGCCATAATTTTTTAATCAGTTCTTTTTTAGTGGGAATATTTCAGTTTCTTTGCTACCTTGGGGTTTCTTCAAGTTTATTTTAGTGACTTGAGGATGGAAAAGGACAAAATATTGAAACAAAGACAGGCTTGAAGTTTTTTATTTTATTCAATTACTTTAAATTACTTATGTTTAGTGTAATACTGTAAATTGTGGTGCTTTATAAGTCAGACAAATGATAAGCTTTTTATCCATTAATCTCAACAGGCACAATTTTCCTGACTTTCAAGAGCACAGGGAATGACAGAGGTTCACTCAAGAGCCCCCAAACAAGCATGTGTCAGATCCAAAACACAACTTTTACGGAAGTTATTCACATGTTCTTTGGTTGCAGTTTCAGCCCAAAGCACCTTTACAGGTTGCTGATTGTTGTTGCGTGGGTGAGTAGTGAGAGAGAGTCTCAAAGAGAAGAAAAGCTAAATAGTGCAGGCAGAAAGAAAAAGAAGAGTGAGCAAACAGGCGGGGGGAAAAAGGAGTAATGTAATGAAGGACCTGGCACTAGTCAGTAGCACAGTCAGGAAAACCTGTCCCATGAGTTATTCAAAATGCTAAACGTGACCACAGCACCATCCTGCCTCCAAGTACCCAGCTGGTCTTACTACACAAGAGAGATCAGATCCTCTTATTCTATTTTCTTTCAGAACTAATTTTTGAACATTTTCGCAGAAGAACTTTATTTTACTGTATTTTCTAGATAGTAATTATATGATTAATAATATGTCAATAGTGTGCACTGGTGTTACAGACACACAATATGACATAATGTAGCTTTATTCTATTTAGGTTTATTTGTATTTGTTTAGAAATCAATAAGGTCAACTTCCATTATTTCGTAGGAACAAAACTAATCGATTAAAGATGCCTCCTTTTCCATCATATGCTTTTTTGCATTAGTTTGGTTGATAAGTTATTAACATATAAAAAACCCAAACCAATAGTTTGACATTAAACCGATAAAAGAATAAAACATTTCTGCATTTTAAACATTAATACATATTCTCAAATTGAAAAAAAGAACTTGTATCTTTTCTTTAATTATTTTCTGCTCCACAAATTATGATCTTGCAAAAACAGTTCATTCAAAACGCACTTTTTAAATTGGGAAGTCTCTCAGCTGTGTACTTTCACCAGCCACAAATCTGCACCGACAGGCAAAGGGAGGCATGAAGCTGGGAGAGGCAGTAGGGAAATGCTGCATGAGTTGGAGGAAATTGGAGCAAGCCAGAAGATGCAGATGGCCTGAAGTGCGAGGGAAAGAACTTGAATTCAAGAGAACAAAAGCTAAGAGAGAAGTGAGCAGGCCTGGTGATTGATATGGCTGGAGGGTGGCTGGGCTGGCTGCTGTACTTTGGGCAGATCAAGGCATATGGATAACAGCTTGGTAACAAGGAGAGTGAGGAAAAAATCATGGTGGTGCCAGTGTTTTGGAGAAAACAGCAGAATTATGGAGTCTGATGTAACATTTCCAAGAGCAGCTCTGCTGTGTTTTGGGAAGTGATATACAGGTGCGAGTCCCTGGCCTCACCTAGCATTCAGAAAGGTTTATGTGCCTGCACTGCTTCTGGGGTGGTTGGTGCTCCTGACACACAGCCAGAACCCGAGTTTTTCTCAGCAGAGTAAGAAAATTCATGAAAGGAAGAAGAGGATGTGATTCATCAAAAGCAGTGAAAGGAATGGAGTAGAGATGGGCTTAGGAAAGGTGCTGTTCCTGACTGGCAGGTGTGAGGGTGGCTGGGAGGGAAAACCCACAGGGGTGGGCTTGAGAACTGAAGAGATGATAATTACTATGTTGGCTGAAATGGTGATAATTATGATGATGAAAACTAAGAGAAGATGCCTGTGTTGGGGAACAGGGAAGACCCACAGACAGATTTTATTCTCCCCATGCTGAGCCCTACCGGCTCTCCTGCAGGTAACCCAAGAGGAGCCTGGGCAGACAGAGCCCTGCTGGGCTGAAGGGCAGTAGAAATAAATAACCACCAGCGTGTTCACAGCCGTGGGGTGCTGCAAGATGCAGGTCTGCTGAACTTCCCTTGAAACTTCAGAGGAAGATATCTGGTGGAGGGAGGAGGAGGAGAAGTACACATTTCCAATTTCCTTCATACCAGCTACGAGCCAGGCTGTAATGACTTGTATCCTGCCCGACACTTTTTCAGTCTGTGAGTAGCAAACACCACACTCTGAGTTACACAGGGGCCACACAGTCAAACCCGAACTTTCTACCAAGCCAACACACGGCCCTTTGTAGTTCACCTGAGGAAGACAGCAAAGAAAATGTGGTAAACCAGCAAGAGGCAGTAAGATAGCAACACAAAAATTGAAGGCCACCTGCACTTGAAAGTGCTAAACTCTAGTGGAAAGGGGTGCAGAGAGGCTGCAAGGTGGCAGGACGAGCAGTGCAACGGCTCAGTGTGGTAAAGCAAGATCATAGAAAGGATATGTTTGCTATGTACAGACAACCCAGTGAAGACATGGCCAGGTGAAAAGAGGATTGTCTCACGTTACAAAGAGTACAGCCATACAACGGCAATATTTACCCCCTTAGGCTCAAGTGAGTTTGCTGCTGGGGCACTGGGGCTGTGGAGCAGGCTTGCTGCAGGAGGAGAGCCAGCCAGCTGGTGTAAAATGGTCCTTGGTTAAATGTCTGAAGGGGACACATGACTCAGGGGCTCTCATAGCCAGGGATATGACAGCTGGCACCAGGCAATCTCTTTCAGGGCCTCAGGGTGTTCCCAAGGTGCTGGGTGGGAGATGAGGAGCAGAAAGGTCTCAAATCTATTTGTTAAGAACCTATCCAAAACCCACCCCAGAGCTTCCTTCTCCAGCAGCCCCGACTGCTGCCCTGCAGTGTCCCTCCAGCTCAGTTTTAGCTGGTCCCTAATACCAGGGCTAGCAATACTCTCCATACTCCTGTGGGATTCCCTGTGAGAAAGAAATATCTTACAGCAAAACAGAGACAACCAGCTGCGAGTATCTCTGGTGCTCCAGCCCATGGCCAGTTTGGGTCCATGCACCCACTCAGGACTGTGAGCTACAGGAGGGAAGAGCCATATGGCATCACCACGTTGTGAAAAGGCTGGTGCAGGCAGTCCCCATTCGAGTTAAAAAACATAGCAAAAATATTGCTGTATGAAGAGCTTTCTGTTTTGTCTGCTCATGTTTTGGCAGTGGCTGTCAGGATCAGGCTGTGGCAGCCACCACAGCCCCAGACAGACGGCAGGGCTGGGGAGTCTCCAGTGTCTGTGCACCACACTACTCACACTTCCCCTTCAGCTGCCACCACAGCCATTCCTTTATTTACAATCGAAGTTGCAGTTTCTGCTGTTTTATCTTCTGTTAGAAAAGTTGCTTCAGTGAGGGAAAAAAACCCGTGCAACCCTTCATATAGCTGAAGACACTGTCAGCCCAAAAGTGAGCAGCACATCAGAGTAATGCAGACTTCCACTCCTCCAAACTACTTGGAGCCCCACGGTCACAGACGTGACTCTTCACTGAAGCCCTATGTTACATGGAAAGTCTGTGGCAAGTGCTGCAAGCAAGAGGAATCTTGCTGTGAGACAAACAGCATGGCCACATTTCCAGCTCCTACAGCCAGAAATGTTCACTGGCAGTGGAGACACCCCGTGCACACCAGCTCAGCCTCTGACATCAGTCCCAGAGGGTTTCCTTACCCTGTGCCATCACTGCAGCTCCTCAGCCTGAGTGTGATGGTCAGCTTAGCTGCTGCAAAACCCCTATGCCTGCTCTTGCAGGAACCTCTCCTTCTTCCTACAGGTGGTCTAGATGAATTTGAGTTTGAACACAGAAAGGAAACTGTTGTTGCCACAGAAGGCACCACCAGCAAGAGCTTGCTTTGCCCTCAGGAGTGCAGGCTACAAGCCCTGATATCACTCTTGCTGTTCCCTAAGGCGGATGGGAGGCGCCTTTCTGACACCGGGACACAGGCTCTGGTGTTGGAGTAGCAGCCATTGGGAAGATATGGGAATAAAAGAGTGAGAGAGCCTACCTGGCAGGGTATTTTTCCAAGAAAGGGGTAAGTATTTCCTAGATCTGCCTTGCTATCATACCACCCATCATCACGTTTACCTCAATGCGATGCTCAGCTTCCACCTATCTCAGAGCTGTGGTAACCAGCCAAGTCAGGTGCTGTTATCCAAGAAGATCACTTTCCCCTTCTTTTGCTCAACAGCAAAATAAAAGAAGCTTCTTAGTCAAAAGGAGGCCTTTCCCTTTCAGCTCTGCTCTCACTTTGCATCTCAGAGGGCTTATTGTGTCATATTGGAAGAGGGAAGAGATGACTTAGTTCAGCAGAGGAAAACAATCAGGATTAACTGCAATAGGGGTTATGGGATGTTCAGAGATGCTGGGTTGTTCAGCTAAAATGCCTTGCAAAATACCAGCAGTCATCACTGTTGGTGAGAAAAACAACGAGGACAGCTCAGTTTTGCAGGAGAAGGTAGAGGTGGGGGGTCAGGGTGAGCATGTCCTCTGCCGCGTGGGAGCAGCTTGGCAAGTAAGTGTTTTGATGAATGTCCCACCCCAGATTCCTCCTCTTGGCCATCTCTCTGCCCCAATAATCCTCTCCTAAGTGTCTCTGCTGCCTGTATGGACCAGCAGCTGCCTTCCCCAACTGCAGCACCCTCAGTGAATCCCTTGCACCCATCTTCCTTAGGGCGGCAGGGATGGGCACAGGGGACACTGAGCCCTGCATGTCCAGGGCTGGCAGTCACTTGTGAGGTACAAGAGGAAATGCCACACAGGAGCTATCTTTTGAGGAATCCTTGCCTGCTTTCATTATTTTCACAATGTTTGGATCTATCAGCATCAGCTATCAACACACCATCTTAGCAGGGCTGCATTATCTTAAAGAAGATTCATTTCATCAGACCACTGCCAGCGTAGAGGTAAAAATACATCATATGGCAGAATGGTTCACTTCCTTTTCTTGATGAGAATAACATATTTGTATGCCCATGTACAAAGGGGGGGTGGGTTGAGACTTTGTGACCAGGTAATACTCTGAGTGATGGAGTTTTTGACATCAAAAAAGTATATTTTTGTTGACTAAAATATCTCTGAAAGTGCCAAGTGGTTTGCAGGGAGGATTTCCCCCCTCCAAATCAAGGGTAAAAAAAGAACAATTGCTATACTTTATTCTGAGAAGTCCCAGACAGAACATTGCCATTTTTCATTTTAAAATGTGTCATTTTCAAATGTAGCACTTTTTTATAAATAACCTCTTCTTCTAACCCTTCTTCCTCAAAAACAAGCAGACTTCAAAGCTTCAAAAACTTTCCAGTAGAACTAAGATGTGTCTGTTCTGCTGATAGCAGGCAGAAATTTTTATATTTCTTTTCAGCCTGATCAGCAAAAAAAATTGACACCCTCCACTAAAATGTGGAGTTGTATTACCGTAACAAAGTGCTTGTGTATGCAGACATGTACAAATGTGCACCGGAAAAACCTATTTGGCATTGTTCTGGCTCTCCCTCCTGCAGCAGATGCTCAGTGCAATAAAAAAGGCTGTGAGCCAGAGAATCCCCCAAAAACTGTTGCTGAGTTCGTGTAGGAGAAGCAGCTGGAGGTGTTTGGTGAGGCCCGGACCAGCTCACTCTGCTCCACGCTCTGCTTTTCACTGCTGGCACCGAAGCCACAAGGATTACGGCTGTGACAGCTGCAGCCTTGCACAATCGTTTGGTTTCACCCAGGCAGAAATCAGTGCGTTGCAAAACTCCCAGCACAGTAACTCATTCATAGCAGTGTCAGCAGTGAGTGGAATTTTCGCACCCATGCGTTACGACAGGGTAATCGTGGGACACAAAGGAGTAAACAAATACATCTCTTGCGTATGGAGTCTTTGAGAACAAAAATCTTCTCCATCTGTGCTTTACTTGATGCTTTTTTTTCTCACCCTGGATCACTTAGGTTTTTAAACCTTTGCTGTCCCAAACCTTTGGTTCACCAGTGCACAGGCACCTCTCAGATTTGCATCCGACAGTGCTTTGGCTGAGGGTGGAGAGCAGAGAAGGCTGCAAGAATCAATTAGAACAGAGAAATCACCGAAGACAGGGTTGCATGGGACACTGGGAGATCATGGAGTCTGTCCCCTGTCTTGAAGGCAGGGGCAGTGTCCCACTGTTACTGTTGCCAGGCAGTTGTTCCACCTGGTCCTACAGCCCCTGCTTTTCCCCCAGTTTCTCCTTATGAACCATCCTAGTGCTTCCCCAGATTCGCTTCTAGTAAATTCGTCTTAATCCAAAACTCTCCTGGTATAATTTGAGCCAGTTAGCCATGGAGTTAACCACGGAGTTAACCTTAGCCATGGAGGAACAATTACTTCTAGCTATTTTGAAACATTAGATAATGTTTTCCTTCAATCTTAACAGCTCACAATTCATATTTTTTCCTCTGAGGTCATGCTTTCTAAATTGTTAATTGTACTTGCTGTTCTTCTTTGGTGACTGTTGAGTTTTCCTTCATCTATTTTTGCATTGCAGTGCCCCAAACTGGCAAAGCAGACTGGAAGAGTCACCTGCTGGGGTAGCTGTTTTCTTTTGCAATCACGTAGCACTGGTGATTCACAGTTCTTTTGTGCTGGGTGTCAGCCCCCAGATGCTTTCTCCAGAAATGCTGTCTTCCCCATACAGTGTTTGTGGCCTCAGCTGGCCGTGCCCATGGGGAGAAGCAGTCACTTGTCCTTAATGCACTGCAGCCCATGGCTGCCAGGCTTTTTCATCTGTCAAGGTCAATTTAAACAATCATCCTGTCCCCCAGTACATTTGTACCCCTTCCCAATACAATGGCATGTGTGAAAATAGCAAAATCATGCACCAGATCTTCATCCAGAGCAACAAAGTGCAGCAAGTGCTGGTTTGTGCAAGGGCAGGGTGCAGCCACGGATGCAGGATCCGTCCGGACAGCTCTCCTGTTCAGTGGCAACCACTCAGGAGTTTCTCTGAGCACTTGTGTACCCACATAAAGGCTGTTTGAGGTGCTCAGAAAGCTTGCTAGCTCTGAGGTATGGGATACCACTGCTTTGCCAGGTGGCATGAGCCTGTAACTGAGGCTGATTTGACATAGCTGCCTCTTGGCAAATCTGTATCAGCTTCTACTCTTTTTATTTTCCTCCAGCCTGCCTATTACTTCCAGGGCTTTCCAGCAACTGTAATTGCACTTAATGGCACATAATTTCCTCTCTGGCATAAGCTGATGGCTCCCCACCAGATTATCAAGGGTCCCTGTGCTGGCTGGCTGCCCAGAGCTCACCACCACACCTTGGCACTGGCCACACCACTGCTGGGTGGCCCTGCACCAGTTGCACCCAGTTGCAGCTGCCCCACCCTGCCCAGCCCAGCCAGGGCACAGCTCTGGTCCTGGCACTGAAGTGGCCTTTTCAGAGACCACTGAAAAGCACAAGTGGCTGCACCACTTCTGCCTCTCAGCTGGCCTCAGACCATGCCAGCCCAGTGGCTGTGAGGAACCAGGAGGCCTCAGGGTGGGAAACTCCCTACGTGGGTACCATGGCCCATGTCTATCTCCATTTTCGCTACAGGAGCCTCCTCTGGAAGAAACTCCTGGTGGTTATCAGCTTTTCAAAGGAAAAAAGGTGAAACACATTAATTCATGCTCTTAAAACAGGGAAGTCTGTGGTTTAAAACTGGGTTGATGACTCAGGGACCCTGGATTCAAACCTGCACCCTGCCACTGGCAGGCTGCTCTCAGCACGAGAGCATCATGCACTGAAATCTGGGCATCTGTCATTTCCCATCTGACCACAGTGGCTACAATCTCAAAGCAGGCATTTGTGTGGCATCGTCCTGTCTCCTTCAGGCCTCTGCCCTCGTTGGGGGCACAAAAGGAGGCTTTGTTGGGGTAACACACACCTACGCTGCTGCAGTATGAGCAGAGGTGTGAGGAGAGCTTGGCAACGCCACCGATAAATCTTTATCTGAGCCGCTGGTAAACAGGAAACTGAAGAACAGCTTTACTATTTTTCTTAGTTTTTTAGGTTCTTTTTGGTCTGATTTTCATAGCTATTCTTTTTCACTTACTTCATTTCAGGAAACATGTTTTTCTGCCACCTCTTGCAGGAAATGTGCAAGATACCGAGCGCTGAAAACCTCAAGGTTCGCTCAACCCTCTCTACGAGAGGTGATGAGTCAAAGGGCCTGGCAACGAGGGCATCAGAATGTCTTTGGCAAAAGCTGGAAGTGCAAGGGTCAAGCTCACGATGATAAATATAAGGCTAAAAGAGTTTGACAATGCAGAATGCAGACGCACACTTTTGTGCTATGTTCAACCTGGGGGGGCTTTTCACCGATATCAGAGAGAGAACTTCAAACCTTTCTGGTCAAGATATCCAGGGTAGAGTTCTCTAGCGAGGTGTGGCACCAGGCTCTTGGGATCTCATTTTCCACACCAAAGACCCACCCTGCTGTCCGCACCAAGCGCGTCCACCATCCACACCACTGCAAACAGGCAAAACAAGCGCAGCTGCTGTGCTGGACCCATGAGCCTCTCTCCTGATCTTGCACAGTGCTGCTTGAGAGAACAAGCAAATAATCAAGGCCCTGCTGCTTACAGGGAGGCATTCCAAGGTTTGCCAGCAGCAGCCTGGGGCTGCAAATACGATTTCGGCTGACCATACACTGACAGAAAGGAGTTTGCTTTATGTATCAGCCCTTCTTACCCTCTCCTCACCACAGCAGCGAGGAAGATCCCTTAAGCTAGACTGGGTAAAACAGATTCCCACCACGTACACCATCCTCCTCTCCTGTGGGCTAGGGATGTACATGCACGGCTCAATGAAGATAATAGGTACAGCCTAAAATGTTCAAAAAAGAACAAATCCAGCAAGAAGCTGGGTGAATAAGAGAAGGATGAGTCACTTTCTGGTATGCAGATTGTGTGGGTCAGGTTTCCTTCTCAATATCAAACTGCAGCTTTATTTTTTTCTGGTGTGGGTTTCAAATGAGTGGGATGAAGCAGATGAACTTGTCCACCGCATAGTTAAAATCTCTTTTTCCTTTTACAACACACAAAGTTTTTTTTTGCTGACTCTTTTCTGATAAGCTCAAATAATTCCAAGGACCAATAATTCAAGACTCCCTACCTTGTAAGTTGGTAGGAAGGAGAGTAAAAGGTCAAAAATTTCATTAACCTTTTGAGGGTCTTTCTGAGCAGGACCTAACTCAAGACCAGACCAAATTCATAGACAAGAAAAATGGTAATGTGTCCATATTTCTTGGACAGAGCAAAGGATGTCTGAGAAATCCCAAAGTCAAGAGCTGAGTCACAGTGCTTTAGGCACTCTTTGAAGAAAAAAAAGCTCTTAATCTCAAATAATGTTCAAAACAAGAAAATAGTGGTTAGGATGTTTATGTTTCCTTAATCCAAAATGATGTCTGCTTGCTTTACCTCTATTCTATCGAACATGTGCAAAGTGAGCGATTCCAAACTTGGAAAACTATTCCCTGTGTCAGCTTTCTTTAAAGAAGAGCCCACTGTGTAGGTGGGGGCAGTCAGCATTGGGAAACCTTTGCACCTCACTTTGTCAATGATAGTTGCCATAAGCTGGAATAAAGTAAGCTTGTCTTTTTGACTATTTAGGACTTTTATCAGTTAAATGGGTCTGAAGATGGAACAAACCAACCCTCATTTGTTCCTGCTATGGCTCATTTCAGCTTGGAAAATTAAAAGAAAATTTAAAACAGAAAGTCTACTCTGTAACATAATCAAATAGACCTACAGTCCAAGGCAGCAAAGTGAAATCACATTATTAAAAAAAAGATGCACAACATTTTGGGATTTTCATTGCTCTTCGAAATGTGAATCAGTATTGTGATAAGACATGAAACAGCAGCTGACCACATAAACCAAAGGAGGTTAACACTTAATGTATTTCCCAGTCAGGCATGCTATTCAGCAGTATAAGTGTGCTCCCATCCTGATTTCATTTATGCCCTCGCTGTTTAGCTCCGTATGAAACACACCTCTTTGCACAAAAGAAGGAAGTGACTGCACAGCAAAATTACACGTTGGTCTTCAGGCTCTCTAGAAACCTGTGACAAAAAAGGGTCATTAAATCACTAGGAATGTTAAAAACTCAGCTCTGGGAGTATCTGCAAGTCTGACATCCAATCTCGCTTTTAATACAAAGTTGGTTTTTTGTTAATTTTATGTCTAGAATCCTAAGGTATGGTCTGTCTGAAGGTGTTGGAGGACAACAAGATCATACAAATGGCCTTCAGGTGTTACACAACCCTATCAGAAGCAGCATCCAGCACCCTCCGTCCTGCTGATCTGAAGGGTGCTTGGTGATCCTCCAAGAAACTCTTTGGAAAAAAATTCACACAACCAATACAAAAATAACAGAGGAACCCGGAGAGGATCCGGAGAGGCTTGTCTAGCAAAACAGCCATAACTCCAGTCAGCACAGCTCCAGCTCCAGCATGGCTGTGCTGTCCTGAAGCATTACAAGGGGCACAGCAGGGAGGTCTGCCTGCTCTGGCTGAAAATGGATCTTACTCAAAAAGCAAGGGCATCCAATCTCCCAGGAAACAAAAAGTTTTCAGCAGCATCAGCAAAGTGACTGGCTCACCGTGCCGTGCAGGGCTGAGCTGCAGGCTGTGGGGAAGAGAGGCAGCTGGGCAGGCAGCTGCTTCCTACTGCTGCCCTGGCATCCCACTCCAGCTCCACTGAGAGCACACTGCACTGCAGGGAGGAGGCTCACCTGTGGTGTGAGAACAGAGGGCAGGGAATTGCTGCATGCAGAGAGAAAATCCTGCTGTCATAAAAAGAAGCCAACTCTGCTGGCAGTGAGGGACACACAGGTCTTACACGTCATTTTAAGTGCTTTCAGGGAACTACACAGGAGAGAAAGGACCAGCCCTTCGGCCATCACCAAAGTGTGAACACGCAGTGCCTGAGCTGAAAACATCCCCAGCATGCTTGTGTTCCACATCCTTTCTCATCTCCGGTACAGGCAGTAGGGACTGGATTACCAAAGGTGAGAAGCGCTGCAGAGCTGACAGATGCACCACGTCATCCAGAGCCACGGGTGCAAGAATACAGAGATCAGCCCGGGGAGAGGGACTGACCAACTTCCAACACAGCCTCTTCCAGGACAGTTCAAAGGCAGCTGCAGGAGCAGCAATTAGGCTTCCTGGAGTCTAAAAGACAACAGAGGAGCATCAGAAAGAAAACAACAGGCTGTCCTAAAGATAAAATACCACAGTTGGTCAGCCTCCTCATAGCAAAGCGCCAGCATTTGGGAAAGTTTTCCTCAGTGCTTGCTAGGTAAAGCAAATTCCCATGCCTGTGAGCATTACCCACCTCTCAGCTCGACTTTGCTTCAGCGTCCTCCTCCTCCTCCTCCTCCTCAGCCGACAGCGTGTGCTTTAGCAGGACCTGTGCAGGAGCCCGTGAGGGAGCAGCTTTCAGTGCTGTGGTGTGCTCAGCAGTTGCTGGCTCCTGAGGCTGCAGGGATGCCCAGATGGAGCTGGAAGCTGGCATGGGGACAGCACTGGCTGCCTTTGGGCATTGAGGTTCCCCCCCTAACCAAATAGTCAGCTACAGTCCAGTTTTCTGGAAAGAGTGTTTCTGTATATTTCAATATACGCGAGCTGTTTTCTCCCTGACTGCTGCAGCTGTCACCCAGCTTCTCTGTCTCTAATTGTGAATGTGGTCCTAGAGTGCCTACAGATTTCACGGTACATGATTAAAACGGGGAAAATGCTCCATGTTGGAGCAATGCCGGAGTAGGAAGTATGGTGTGAGTTCCCCAGTCCCAGTTGTTCCCCAGACAGCTACACGTTAGGTGTTTCTACACTTGCACAGCCTCTTTCCCTGTGTCCCATCTACCCCTCTGAGCAGTCCTTTCATCTCAGCTGGACCCCACCACAGGGTATCAGGGACAGCCTCGAGCAGAGGATGGCAAGGGGCATTAAGGCGCTCAGGGAAGAGCCAGAGGAGGGATACAGACAGCTGTATGGCACCTGTCCCGGGGGTGACCAGCCCATGGCAAAATGCAGCCCGGTGGTGCCCCTGCTGCCTGCAGCCCTCCAGCAGGGGACATCTCCACAACACGGGGTGACAGTCCACTGAGTGCAGCCATTCCTGTGCCAGCCCCTATTCCTGCATGCAGCTGCTTGTCTGCCTTCGCTAGCACGGGTTCAGCAACAGCAGCACAAGCCCATGGCATGCTGAGGGGAGATCTAGGGAGGCCACAGGCAGCTAGGGACAGGGCAGAATGGCCTGTGCAGCACTGAGAAGGAAACAGACAGCAGGCAATGAGGATGAACTTCTCGCCACACTTGAGCCTGTCTTTCTTTTTTGTGTCCTCAGATGCTCCAGTGCCTCTTCCTCTTCTGCTGCACCGCACTGACCCAAGGAATCAAGCTCTGCTGCCTGCATTGCCAGCTGGGTACGGAGCTGTCCCTCTGCAACTAGCTAACCCTTATCTTTACCTGCTGTAAACCGAGGGCAGGATCTGGCCCCCGAGCACCCGGTTGGTTCCCCTTTGTGCAAAGCCAATTTGGCTGTGTGCCCCGGCTTCCACTTTTGGCATGGCAGCTGTGCAGCTGTCTGGCTCTGCAGAGCTGGCGGCAGGACCCCCACACGCCTTCTGCTCTGCTACCAGCTCTTGTCACTTCCTCCCCACACGCCCTCCAGAAAACACGGCAAAACCACCACACCACACATGCTTTCTCCCATTGCCCTGTAGCTCTCCAAAGCTCCGTATGCAAAGTACCGTGGAAATCAGACCTGCTCATCAGAAGACAGGGAATCTGAGCCAGGTCATGGTAACCAAGGGTGCAGACAATCCTGTAAGCAGCCAAACTCCCCCCACCTACAATGGCCCAAGTTCTTTGTCTTTCTGCCTTGTACCTCACTCTCAACTGGTCAGTCTGCTGTGTTATTTTTTGACACCTTTAAGACATGCTATTTTCTAAAAAAAAAAGTTAAAAAAATAAGCTGAGGTGTCTCAGGAAGAGATGAATTAGGGAAATCTTTGCAGGAGTTTTGCCTTCTGGGGACAGTTTCAGCTCACACCTCTATCAGGATTCAGTCACAGCCCCAAAAAACAGTAGGACATGGGGGCTCCAGCTCTGATCCTGCTGGTCCAAATTAACTAAAGAAGGAAGAGATGGGACAGCCGAGGTCAACTACAGCAAAGCTTGTGCTCTAGCATTACTCTTGTTTTGGAGAGTTTTCCAGAAAGCCAACAAAACTCACTTCCTGAGGAAATGTAACTGGATTGGGAACCAGCATCTGGCCTGAGGTCCTGACTCCAAAACCCACCCTATTTAAATATCCTGAATATTCGCCATCCTGCATTAGACCCTGATGGTCATCATGGGGCTGTTTGTGTTGTGGCACACAGTGCAACAAGGAGCAGAGGTTGCAAAACAACTTGCGGGAAAAAGAGGGCCAGAGCTAAAATTGCAAGGGGAGCACTGGGAAGAGGAAGATGCATGAAGGTCCAGATTGTCCCCGCCTGGTTTTAATTTTTCAAAAACAAAATTAAGAATAAATATTTATAATCATTATGATGGCTCCAATTCCACAGCAGAATGCCAGTTCACTCTTGGGTATTTCTCCTCCCTTTTCATTGTTCCCAATGCAGCTCAGCAGGACAGAGACCCACAGGGTCAAATTTAGTCCCACAAGTGCAGTTCCACTGACCACAGCAGGGCTACTGCACAAGGCACTGGCTGAGGTGCTCCAGTGCTGTTTCATACTGCCTTTGGTAAAAGTGCAGGAAGTAAACAAAAATGTACCAGTCCCTGCTCCAGGAACACGTGGTGATGCTTTGACTAAGTTTCTACAAAAGATGAGGATGGTGTTTTGTCTTCAAGACAGTTTAAAAGCAGGTTTTAGAGAAACCTGCATACGAAAGGTTACACTGAAGCTGACATAAATGTGGCTTATGTTAATTTAGCTTGCTTTGGTGGGAGGAAGGCAGAAAGCTGGTGCAGAAATACATAAATAGACATACCTAGACTTAAACTGAGGTTTCACTTGCATGGTTTTGTACTGCTTTAGCTAAATCAGCTCATGAACATCAATTTTGTGTGTGGCCAAACAGAGCTTCATAACTTCTTTTCCCAGCAGCTCAAATGCCTCCCTCCGGCCCCCTGTATAAAGCAAAAATAGTGGGGTGCTCAGTCACTGCTGGCAAAGGTAGGCACTACTTTTAAACCCACTTTCCTCACCCGATTAAGCTGCGCCACCTGACCTTTGCACAGCTGCATCAGAGGTGTGAGCATACATTTCATCCCACCAGGGCATGCAAAACCTGCCCTAGGGTTGGCCAAGACCAGTCTCTCACACATAACCCTCCATCCATTCTGCTCTGATGGAATGTGAAAGCCCCCAAGAGCTGGAGCAGCTAAAACCTCACCTGGAGACTTTGGAGAGTTGCAGAAGCTATTGGTGCGGTGTTTTCTTCAGGAAACTTTTTTTTTGGCTTTATTTTTGGCTGGCTCTTTGTAGCAGGAGATCTAAACCTGCTGCCATTTTAAGGAGTTTTTCAAGTTTGCTCACTCTCTGCTTCAGCAATACTGGGATTGAGAAGTCTGGTTTAAGTAGGAGAGGTCCCTGCTTCCCTAGGGTCAAAGCTTTCCTCAACCCTGAAGTGGAAATAAACTCAGAAATTTAACAAACATATTTTCTTCTAAGTGTTCCTTTGGCATTTGAGGCAGAGAGATATTAAATAAATCAATCTACACTTAGGAAAACCACTTCCACAATTAGTCATATTTCATTTGCCAGGTATCAGAAGACATTCACACTAAGCTGTAGAGCACTTCAGGAAAACCAGAAGAGTCAAATCTGTCGTGTGCACAGGCAGTGTTTCTCCATCTTTTTTGCCCATATTTAAACTTTTGAATTTCCTTTACATCTGATAAGGATATACAAGCCAGGGTGCAAAATTTGTCACTTTTCCTCTTCCATCGTTAAAAAAAAAAAGGTCATTGCTCATTCGACATAAAAGAACACAATTATACCCTGTTGCTCAGACACCTCCAGAGACAGAGGTAAAAATCCTGGATGAAGGGTTGAAACAAAAATACCTAAATTTCAAGTAGTGTTTTTTCTGCATTACAAATTGAGATCTGCCACTAGAGGTAACTAGAGGTTCACATAAGGTGTTTCATCAGTTTGTCTAATCTCTCTTTCACTTGAACTCCATTTGACTATAGCAGGGTTATTTACTTGTTATCTTGGAAGTATCACTGAAGCCAAGGGACTTGTCCTTATGTGGTAGAAAAAGCTTTAATGATTGCAGTTCTGACATAATCCTTTTGTCTCTTTCTGCTGTTTTCTGCATGCTTCTATCACCTGCCTTATGGAGTGGAAAATGTTTAAGACCATTTTCAAGAATAATTTAAGAATATGCTTAACAATTTTAAAGAGTGTTTTAAGAATAATTTAATTTTTAATTATAAGAATAATGTAAGAGTATTTTAAGAATTTTAGTGTTAATCAGCAACGTGGATACACCCAGGCTGAAGCCAAGACAGGACGAAGTGTCAGGGTGTCTTTGAGAAAGGTACAATGGAAACCTATTTACCATGTTATCCCAGTATGTGATTTTTATCAGACGAAGTGTGAAAGTGGCTGTTGGTCGGGGAGCTGTGATGAGAAAACATGCTGTATTCTTATTTAAAATTCAAGCAAAAACATAATATTTTCGTCCATCAGACTTCAGCAGATGGTGCCTCCCATACAAGACTCCTTCTCTTTGGAAACACTGTGAGGCTTCTAGAAACAATTTGCCATTCTCCTTGCCCAGGGGCAAGCTGGGGACTAGGACAGTCAGGCTCAAGGATGCATGGCTTGGATGCTGGAGCAAGGGCACCTTGCACCTCCCATGGGGCCAGGGTGGTCTTCACCTGCTCTAGGAAGGGGTCCCTGCCCTGGAGAGGTGCCAGTCCAGCCTGGGCAGGCGGAGGCGATGGGGCAGTGCCCAGCCTGAGTCACCAGCATCTGCCCTGCCCAGCCACAGCCGTGCCCTGTCAGCCCTGTGCACGCCTGAGTCATTTCCAGCAGCCTTTGGGAAGTGGGGAGCATTTAGCAAACAGCTTCAGCTGGAAAATAAAAATAATAAATAGAAAAAAAAAAAGGAAAATGTTGTGAAAAGTTGACATCCAATATTTCATCTTCTAAATGCAAGGCTTGCCCTTCTTCGTGTTCTGCTCTTGTGGTTTTTCTTGAAAATGTTGCTTGCACTTTGAGAAACAAGAAAACCACTGGGTAATTAGAATGCCCTTCTTCCTCCCCCCATGAAATATTTGGTCCCAAACAGGTGGGTGTTTTTCTTACTTTTTCACTAAGAACAAACCTCAAATATTTTCATTTCCAGTGTATCTGAAAATACACCATTGCTGCTGAGGTTTTAGTCTGGCTTCACAAACTGAACTATAAATTACCCATGCATATGCATGCAGTGCTTAGAGCCACTCTTGCTTTCCAGAAGGGATTTGGCCACCTGGGAAAAACCACAGGTCCCAGAAACATCCCAGCCAGGTGGTTTGAAGGCAGCAGGGAGGGAGAAGGTGAGGCAGCAATAAGATGGCCAGCTCCAAGCTGCTGCGATGGAGTTACAGACTGGATGGGAGATGAAGTCCTGCAGAGGCTCATCGAGAGTGACTGAGGGGAGCAGGGCAGTGCAGAGGGAGGCAAAAGAAAGATCTTTTCCTAACAGGATCGATGAACAGCACACCACCAGCACCCCAGTGCCCTGCAAACAGCACACGAAGCCTGGTGTCATCTACAGCCGCGTGCAAGACCTCATAAAATCTGGCTTCCCAGCAGCTCTGCTTGTCATCAGCAGATGTTCATCTAACCCTCCCTCTGGAGGAGAGCTATGTCTGCCAGGTCCCTCACCAGGGGTCTCTCGGGCTGCCGAGGAAGGGAGGGGTTTCCCCGTTCTAGCGGGCTACCTATAGCCAGCCGTGGCCACGGCACGCAGCCCGCGCCCGGCTCCCCTCTGCGGGCACTGCAGGAGCAACGCGCCAGGAGCCCGTGTCAAATCTGCCGGCCCTCATGCAAAAAACAGACAACTCTCCACCGCTTTACTTATAGATCTAAAAAACGCAATAAAATCTATAACTGTGCAGGCGAACTTAAACAGACACACACCCTTAACCCGGATAGAGAAGCGCGGCGCTGCTGCTGAAGGGCGTGAGCAGGGTGGGCTGCTGCCGAGCGGGATGGCTACCAAAGCTAACACCCCGATAATCATTCTGGATCTTAGGGTGCTTCCCACAACGTGCATGTGCTCTAGGGAACTGTGTTATACCTGAAGTCATAGAATCATAGAATGGTTTGAGGTGAAAAGACCATCTAGTTCCACCCCCCCCTGCCATGGGCAGGGACACCTCCCACTAGACCAAGCTGCTCACAGCCTCATCCAGCCTGGCATTGAACACTGCCGGGGATGAGGCATCCACAGCTTCTCTGGACAAGCTGTTTCAGTGCCTCAACGCTCTCATAGTGAAGAATTTCTTCCGAATATCGAAGTCAGCTAGACTTTACCTGCAGCAACAGGTTGCTTTTGCTAGAACAAGAGAAGTTGGTGGGAAAAGCAACAGTGTGGTGGATGAAGCTGAGATATTTGATATCTCAAACATAGAAGAAAACCTGAAAAGGAAGGACTCACTGAGGCTCCTCTACCAGCAGGTAAGCTCTCCAGGCATCTTGGTTTTTCTTTCTGTGACATGTCTGGTCTTTAAAAACCTCCTTCTGCAAACCTCACTTTGCTCACATCAACCACAGAGTGCTACTGACGATTTTACACACCATAGGTGGCAGCAGCTTGCGTAGGGCTCAGCAGAAGTTGGCCTTTTTGGTGCTGTGGGAAATTCCAAAGTAAGGGAGAACCGCATTTTGTTTCAGGAAAAGAAGAGGTAGTTTGTCATCAAAAGGAACAAAACACAGACATTACTCTGAAATAATGCAGGTTTCAATTCTGGTTGAGCTGGGAACGCACACTTAGAGCTGAGGTCTACACTTCCAGTGAGCTCTGGCATCCAGAATGGAACAGGGAGCTTGGTGGTGCAGGGTCCTGACCCCGGCTAGGGCAGAGTTACACATGAACTGACACGAAGCTCAGGAGCAGTTCACAAAATCCGCTTGCTGCATTTCACACAGCCATGATTGCACAGGGCTTTGGCTGAACCTTCCAAGACAGACAGGCTGCTGCAGAGCCTCAGGTCCAAGTGCTTTGCATTGCTCATGTCCTTTGTGCTCGGCTGCCTCTTGCCCAGTGAAGGAGCAGCCTCAGCAGGCACATGGGGCGGTTTTCCAAATGCTTGCTTGATCCCACTGCACTGCACAGCCCTGCAAGTGCCTGCTGGAAGATCAGGGTTGAAGGTTTGCTCTTTGCATCTCAGTCAGCTCAGCTGCTGGAGAAGAGGTACTGACATGTACAGAAGTAGCTCTGGTCACTCGAGGTGGTGGCTAAACTACATCGCAAAATTCAAGAGTTTTGTCTCTGAGTCTTAAAGCCTTTGCAGGAGAACTTGAAAGCCTTGTGCTCCCTGAGGCTGAGACACCACGGGGCTGCTCCTTTTTGGGAGGGAATAGGTGGGATCACATCCCAGTTTTGAAGAAGGAAATGTATTTGCTAAATCTATGTCCTGAGTGGATTCTTCATGTCATCCGTGATTAACTAACCCGAACTTCCTTATCATGCCCAACTGTATTTACAGTCCATTTTAAGAATAATTTGAAAAGGGAAAGGGTCCAAGGAGACCATTTTTCTAGATTATTTCATCTTTATGCAGGCTGGAGACTGGTGCTAACAGGTCCTAATTGCACTAATGCCTTCAGCTTCTTGCCTTTTGGTTTTCTGCCCTTTAATTTGTGGGAAGGAGCTGGCCACAATTCCCAGCTCACAAACTCGATTTTCCTTGAAAGACAAAAGGGTGGCTGTTTAATGTGATTTGAGCATAATATCACTAAAGAAGAAGAATATGCCTCTGCCAGGTGAATTGAACAGGACAGGTGGCCTGAGTGACTGGAGTTATCTTGGGCTAAGCGTAGTGCAATCTAGGAGCTGGGGAACACTTTTGGGAAGAACATGCCTACCCTTGTTGCATAAAGTATTGTTTGCCCTCACTGCACTTACCAGAAGATCTTGCCAAAGAACAGATGGCCAGAGATGTTATGAAATGGCTCAGGAGCTGGAATATTAGGATTTTGTCTCGGTTCACCAGTGCTTCACACAGAGCCCTCGATGTTACCCCCTGCTGGGGAATGTGGGCTACAGCTGACTTTCTGCTAAAGAACCCCTTATCTGGGTGGACTTGCTGCTGCTGGCCACCTGCTTGCTTATACTCTGGTGCTGAAATATGTGTGTACAAGCGACATGGTGTGGCAGATGGAAATGTGCAGATGTCTCCTGCAAAGTGGTAAAGCACTTTGAGACGCCTCTTGTAACAACAGTGAATCTTCCATATAAACAAAGGAGCAAAATGCTAGAGAAAAAGATGTGGGAGTGTGAGACCAAGCCAGGTCTAGCAGGATCTTAAGGATTTCTGGGCTCAGACTGAATGTTTCAGCCAGCAGTATTGCAGCTCAAACCTTTGAAAGGAACAGCTGTGCTCACAAGGGGTAGCCAATGGAAAGGATTTCTCCTCTGAAAAGCCTATTGAGAGGAAGGCATGCACTGACTCTGTCTGCCAGGAGATGGACTTCACCTGGTGGCACAGACCAAATGCAGTCCAGGGCTGTCTGAATTGCAGTCACTGCAGGATCAGCTTGAGAAGTCCTTGCTGCTGCTGTTGTTCTGGGGGAACTGGGGGAAAACATTTGAAGAGATGCACCATTTCTGGGCTGTGCCTGTAGCCTGTGATCAGACATGGCACACCAGGAGGAAGTGCTGGGGTTTGGGGAAGTAGTAACTAAAACAGTACAGGAATGTTTTCGGTTGTGGTCAATTGTTTCTGGTGCAAGCTATTAATTGCCTCACTGTTAACGTAAACAGTGCTCTGAATGTACTATGTTTTGGGGTTGTTTTATCAAACATGATTTATTTTGTTTTGCCTCATCAGACAAAGAGTGTTGGGAAACTGGCTGTGCTCTGGAAATGTCCTTGTGCAAGGAAATTTCTCCAACTCTGTCTTCTGTAGAAAACTTAATTTTAATTACGAAAAGCTGTGTTTTCCCCAGTCAGTTCTGTTTTCCCAAAGTCTGACTGAGCCACCCCTTCACTGAGCTACTTCCCGACCACCATTAGAGATGCCATCAGGTTATCAACCCAATAAAGCCTCAGGCCATTCTCCTTTGCAATCTCTTGCTTCTCCCTTGCAATTTTTTTGTTAAAGCTGCTATGGTCCTGACCACCCTGCATCCTGCACCTCTTTTCTCTGACTCCCAATTTAACCCAAAGAACAGCCCCAGCCTTTGGTTCTCTCCAGAAGCAGATGGCCACCAGGAGCAAAGAGAACATATGTACACTATATATATGCAATCTGTATATAGTCTTCTTCAAAACTCACAGGAAATCAGTGGTCAGTGGTGAGCAGAGTGGTTTCTGTTGTCTTCCTTTATTGTTTAATCTGGTTTTCTAGCATCACCCTCTCCACAAGTTGCAATGCAGAGTGGCAATTTTGAGAGCCAATTCGTTCAGACGGGTGTCAGCAGAGGGGGCAGCAGAACAGCAGCGAGATGTGCTCAGATGTCCTGTACCTCCATGGCAGTGGGAGCGCTTCAGGTCTGCAGCGTCAAGAGGTCTGTGCCAAAGATTGCCTCATCCGAACTTCTGTCAGAATACAGAGCAGGTGCCACTCTGAGAAAAAGCAGGGACAACACAGCCGCCAACAAATTTGTCCTGGTGATAGGCAAATGCCATACTGTGACTTGCCTCATGTTGAGTCACATTATCCCTCCGGCCACAGGAGGCTGCCTGTAAATCAGGTTTTAGTCTTCATGAGAGCTGCAGCATGTCCATTCAAGAGAGCAGCTAGGAATTTGGACCAGCAGAAGAGGACCAACATACAGCCAGGGGAGAGGCAGATACAGTGGTGCTGCATTCATTGACCTGGCTGCAGCCCTTTGTTCTTCAGTCTTGCTTTTGCATCCACATGAACAGGCTCCCCATTGGTGCCTCAGCTGAGTTCCACACTGGGGGGAGTGTGCAAGGGCTCCCAGCCTGGCCAGGGCAGTCCACTGGGCGTGGTGGAGGCACAGAGGGTGCTATCCAGCTGGGTCTGGGTGCCAGGGAGCCATGCGGGATTGGGGTAGGGAGCAGCTGATGCCGCTGAGTACAAGTGGAGTGAATAAGGCAAACTCAAACTCTCCGATGTTCTGCAAAGCATAATGGATGTGGTGAAGGGAAAGCAAAACAAAACTGGTTAGAAAGTACTGAGAAGACAGCAGCGACATGCACAGTTCTGTGATGGTTGATGAAAAACTCAACATGAGCCAACAGTGTGCACTCACAGACCAGAAAGCAAAATGGATCCTGGGCTGCATCAAAAGAAGCATGGCCAGCAGGTGAAGGAAGGTGATTCTGTCCCTCTACTCTGCTCTTATGAGGCCCCACCTGGAGTGCTGAATACAGTTCTCATGTCCCTGACAAAAGAAGGACATGGAAGTGTTGGAGCAAGTCCAGATGAGGCCACAAAATTGATTAGGGGACTTGAGAACTCCCCCTATGAAGACAAGCTGAGAAAGCTGGGGCTGTTCAGCCTGGAGAAGTGAAGGTTGTGTGGAGACCTCATAGCAACCTCCCAGTATCTGAAGGGGGCCTACAGGGAAGCCAGAGAGGGACTCTTCATCAGGAACTACAGTGATGGGACAAGGATCAATGGGGAAAAATTGAAAGAGGGGAAGTTTAGGTTAGATATTAGGAAGAAATTTTTTACTCTTAGAGGGGTGACACACTGGCATGGGTTGCCCAGGAAGATGCTCCAACCCTGACAGTGTTCAAAGCCAGGTTGGATTGGGCCTTGGGCAGCCTGGTCTAGTGGGATGTGCCCCTGCCTATGGCAGGAGGGTTCCTCTAAAGATCATCTAAAGACTAGATGACCTTTAAGGTCCCTTCCAACCCCTTAACATTCTATGATTCTATGTCATTTGCTTCCTCACACCACGCCCAACCTCTCACTTTGTGCAAACATGGCTCAGTGGGTAGGATTTTCTCTCTTTCTCTTCTTTCTCCCATTGGCTAAAGCCTCACAAGTCTCTGGGACTTCAGCACCAGAATGGCTTCATGGGTGGGAATGGTCTGATACGAGTGAGCCCATTTCATAGTCAATAAAAACAGATTGTGGCTGCACTGCTAGGGGCAGGGACAGACTCTGAGATAAAGCTGGGTTCCTTGCAGTGACATTGCTCATCCATCTCTCTGGAAAACACACCTCCTTCTGCCTGCACACACAGATGCTGAGGCTGCCCCCCACCACCTCTCCCCAGGCCACGTCCCTGGGCTGCAGTCAGGAGCCTTAGAAGCAGGGCAGCAACCCCCTTGTACATACTGGTCACATCAATGGCTATCAGCACAGTTTCCATCTGTTCCAGCATCCTTCCTTGCAGCAATGGGCCCAGCTGGAACACTGGAAATCCCACCCAAGACGTAGTACACAAATTCTTTAAACATATGGTTTATAATCCACTTGGGAAAAAAAAAAAAAAAAAGAGGTGCATATAGCTTAAATACACCAGTAGAATGGAATTCTGTAGAAAAATACAACCCTATTCTTCATGTTGTCTCTGAGCCATAAAAGTGAGTTCATGAACTTTATGTGGAGACTTGAATTTTGCTACGTTTTAGAGAAAGACATGAGATGATTTCTCCCAAAACTGTGATGTGCTCCTTTGTCTTAATAGTCGTCTTTATTTTTTGCCTGTAAGAACCTGAGAGGGAACAGAGTCAGATTCTTTACACACATTTTACCTAACAGACTTGTTATTCAGCTCTAAGACTGATATTTAAATATAGTGCAGTGGCTGGTGAGATCTCTTAAGGACAGCCCCATCATCCAGTATATCATCAGGAGGACATGTGTCCATCTGCACACAGAGATGGGGAGGGGTCAACATTTTGCTGGCAGCAGAAACCTACAAATATGTTCTGCTTTAGCAAGAAAAATAAGAAGTAGTTTTGCTTGGTTTCGACTGCCAAGAAACCCAGCTACTAAGAAACAAAGTGAGGCTCTTTTTCACGGCCAAATAATGGAGCATTTATGTTCTGGGTGGAGCAGATGGGACAGTGGTATGCCATGTCACTGCTGTCTGGCAAAGAGAAATGGGCTGGTGTTCGGGGCCTGGCAGGAGTGCCGCTATTAAGAAAAATCAGAATTAGCTGTCAGACACAGAGATCGATGCAAGCTCTTTGCTTGCAAAAAATGCATTTAAACTCTCAATTGTCTACAAGACGAGTAGAAACAAACTGACAATTTCTCCACTCAAAAAATCCCAGAAGGCTCCAGTTATCTGTTTCCTCACCAAAAGGACTACTTCTTATCATCCTGCAGAATTGCTTACTCATCCCATCCCTGCATGAACTACCAGAAAAACCATGGCCAAACCCTACCTGGCTGCAAGCAGGGAGCGATGCTCTCCTTTGCACCATCCAGGTAAATCAAGGGGCAGGATTTCTCCTTGCCCTTGCCCTGGGGGAGCGTGGAGAGTACCCAGAGCTGCAATCCTGCTGGCACAAAGCCTGTTGCGGGCAACCACAGGCAGGATACCAACCGCCTCCACTTCCACACAAGCCTCTTTGGCCAAGGTTGCTCCTGTCTGTGCTCTGTTGGACAGCTGCTGCCCAGCTGCTGCCCAGCTGCCAGCACCACATCCTTTGAGACCTGCCTTAGCACAATAGAACTGCAAATTTGCTAACGGTAGATTGAATACCCTCATCCAGATCATCAATAAAGATATTGAACAGGACTGGGCCCAACACAGATCCCTGGGGGACACCACTAGTGACTGGATGTGGCACCATTCACCATGACTCTCTGGGCCCAGCCATCCAGCCAGTTCTTAACCCAGCAAAGGATGCACCTGTCCAAGCTGTGGGCTGCCAACTTAGTATGGAAATTTGAACTCAAATGTGCGTTTCAGGATGGGTTCCAGGCTCTTCATTTGGGATGTTTCTGCTTCTCTGGATGGTGGTTATCACAGGGCTGATGGCCAGGACTGAGGGGCAGAGCTCAGGGGGAGCAGGAGGCCACCAAGATTCTGGGCTGACTGTGAGTGTTGTACTTGCCTTGTGAAACCTGTGGGGCACAAGTGGATCCATTGGTCTCAGAAAATTATTCCAACCCAACAGCAGGTTTTGCTTTAAAAATAGAGTAAGACATTCCTTGATGCGCTGGGCTTCTTGAGGCTTTGCAAAACTGAATTGGACAAGGGAATTCCTACTGACTTTTCACTTTACCTTGACCTTTTGCTTTACTCGTGTCCTGGAAGAGTTTGTTACCATGTGCAAATCTCCTCTAAGGCAGACAAAAAGTTCATCCACCAGCACAGACCACGCTGTCCACATTTGTGCTTTGGACCAAGTCTACCTGCCAGTCATGACTTCCAGGACTTTCCTGTCCATCTCCTACATGTGACTCCAAGGCTGTGCTCTGAGACAGCTACCAGTCATAGTTAGGGAAGTGGCTGCCCCATAAACCTGTTTGAAAAACTAAAGCCTCTTCCTGCCAGAAACGGTCACATTTGGGATTTTTTCCCCTATCTTAATCTGGAACAAGAGATTGGCTAAGTGTCATGGTTTTTCTGCATTGCATTACTAGCTTGATGCTTTTTGTTGGAGTTTTATTGAAGAGATGGGTCTATTGTAGTTATACATGATTTATTACTTAAAATAATAAATAAGGCTTCAGTTTTAAAGGCTGTGAGGTTAAGTAACAAGTCGCTGTAACAGAGGATAGTTACGGGTTTTAGGGTTACATGGTAATTTATAACTTTCTGGTTTAATAAGTAATTAATAAGAAACTTTGTTTTAACTCGATAATCTATTATTTCTAGTATTTTTTGCTGCAATGCGTCTGTTTTTTTACTAATTAAGTGCCAGGTCACGTATATCTATGTACTTTTATTATAACATCTAAATTTTTAACTTAAACTATAAAATCACATTACTATACTTAAAACTTTTCACTAAATTACTTAACACATATTTTTACTTATAACTATAGGAACACAGGCTTATGATTCTCTTGCTTAAGATCTATATGTTTTGTCATTACATTAACTCTAGCTTCTTTCAAGGCTGTAAATTGAATCTCTATTATTACCTTTAGAGGTTTTAACCTCTCGGTCTCCAACATCTAAGGAAGCAGCTACCAGACAAATTTAGTTTAGGGGAACAGAAATTTATTTTATGTGTCAACGTCAGTTGTCTGCATAAACCAGACTGAAAAAACATCTAATTTTTTTTCCTGAGAAATGTGGAGAACAAGCTGTGAAGCCCAGAGGCTATCTGAATAAAGTGAATAAAAAATGCCATCAATGCATGCCTTATGGTAGTGGGCTTCTCTCTCTACGGCACTCCCCTTGTCTTTTCCAATTAAGATGAGTATAAGCTCAGCTTGTCTGTGTAAATGCCAGGAATCTTCTTAAAGGGGGCTGTCTTAGCTGCCTCTACCTGGGGAGGAGACTGGCAGAGCACACAATAGGGGCTGATGTGGCTCCTGCCAGAGCCTCTCTCTCCCCCTCCACTGACTGCAAAGTGAGCAGACAACTCCTTCTAGCCGCTCCTTCAAATGCTCAGTTTGAAAATGAAATAAACTGATGAACAATATGTACCTTCAGCTGACAGAAGTCTAACTGAATTTTCAGAGAAAAAGAAAATTGAACTGAAGGCCACTAGTAGTATCATTTCCCCATTAGAATCCATTTTTAATATGATGCTCCAAGGCAAAGCACAGCCTTGCTAGAAAATGAAGGCTTCTGGAGAAGTAGTTTTTCCGGATAAGAGTGAAATGAATGTTGAATGCCTTGCTGAGTGCTCTTCACAAGGGCAGGAATTACTTTAAACTGTATGATGTGTTTTTTCTCTGTTCCTATTTGTCCCGACAACTGAAATAAAGGTAATTTCCGTCTTTCAAATAACTTCTGCTCTCCCTTGTACCATTATATATACATTGAAAACAGTTACAGGATTCGTATTTCTTATCTGACGCTGAGACATTCTTAGCCTGTCGATTCAATCATATCATTTTTTATCTCCTTTGCATATACCTTAACTGAAAATCCAAGTACAGCATTTCTTACTTGTAGAGTTGAAAGAAGGGAGATAAAATACAACAGAACAAAAATACAGGTTTTTATTTAAGGAGTTTTGAGGTAAAAAGGAAAAGATCCAAGTGCCTTAGGGTCCTGCAAGGTTCTCCTTACCATCACTGACCTGATGGAGGGCTTCTCAGCTGGTACAAACATAATATCAGAGCACATAATCCTGATCCATCATCCACAAGGTCTGATGCTTTGTAGGCTGGAGCCTCCATCTGTAATTCCATGGAGTCTGTACCAGGCAAGATGGCATATGATGACTGAACTTGTTTTGTGAAATGTAGCATTATCCAAGAGCTAACTTTGCAGCACTAAAAATCAACCAGAAACAAGCTACCTCACAGAAGCATTTTCCTACATTCTCTGGAAATGCTGGACACAAAATCAGAGGGAGGACACCTGTTCCCATGTAAGCAAGCGTTCCTCTGGCTCCTCCCAAAGTGCAAGACAGAGCCTTTTGAGTTAGGTGGGTAAGACGCCAAGGCATATGGAAATTTGGAGATGGAAATAGCAAGAGTTCCTAACAGGGTTTCCAATCACAGCTATCTGCCAGCATGAATCAAGTGCCTGCACACTCAGCATCAGTGTCCTTGGGGAAGATGGAGAAAAATAGAGACTGTTTGGACTGCAGAAACTATTTACCATCTCCTATCATCTGAATTGCAAAGAAAATAAATGTGTTGGTACACTTTTTTATTTTGGTACTTAAATGTTATCTGACATAATCTCAAAACACCTTTGCAAAATGGTGCTTTCTGCCTTGCAAGTGTTGCTCAGCTCCAACAGCAAGCAGGAGGGGGAGCAAAGCTCCCCAGCATACACCTGCTCTCTAACCACTGCCTACCCTGCAGCAGGGGTGTGAAGAGCAGAATAGCATGATGTGACGAGGGACAGGACATGTGCAGGTCAGAATACTTCCCAGGCAGAGGCAGTGATCAGGGCTGAGGTCTTTGTGAGAAGGTTCCTGTGTCAGGGGCCAGCAGCAATTGTGGCAGAGATCAGGAGCATCCCAGGAGCATTCCTGCTGGCTGTGTAGCTCCTGGCCTGTGGGCAGTCCTGCCCTGAGGCTTGCTGTCCCTGAATGGTAAACACAGAAGGAGAGAGTGAGTGCTGAAGACGCTGGTTAGTACTGTCCTCTCATCCCTGGAGAACCTTGATTATTTGCAAAGAGGCTTCTCTGCTCCCTTAGGACAGCTGCTAAGGAGCAGCAAACCCCAGCCTGAGCTGAAACAGGACACAATTATGGTCAGGACCTCAATCTAAACTATTCATTGCTTAAGTGTCGTCTGTACTATCATGTAAAACCAGAGAGGATGACTGCTTTTGCAAGGACTTACCCTGCATGCCTGAAGACTGCAGCATGGTACAGACTGAGGGCCACAAGCATCTTTCCAGCTAGAACTGTGACTCTGGTGGTAAATGTTCCAGGGCCACTTGTTGTCACAGTACTAAATCCTACACATCCCTTACCTCCAAAACTCACCGAACACAATCCACTGGATAGATGGTCCCTGTCCTATGTGGCCTGTGCCATGTTCTGGCTGACCTGAACCACCTACCCCCACTGACGGCATTAAATTCTGGCAGCCAGAAGAGCTCCCTGACATGCTTTCCTGGTGTAGACATAGCTCTCCAGTCCTCCAAAGGCAGCATCTCTTTTTCTGGCTGTAGCAGGCAAATTCTGCCTTCACTAAATCAAAAAGGAAAATGTCAGTAGCACAATTTTTGCCAGAGCTGTGGACTTTCTTTCTTGTAGCTATACTTTGAAAGAGCTCGGTGGCAGGTCTCTCACTGGTTTCAGTCAAAACAGGATCCAAACATGGTGTTGCCTTCTAGGATAAAGCAAATTTAGACTTTAAATCACTGGTCAGACCCATTACTGATTTTTCTGTACCTATTTTTTAGCTTAATTTCATAAAGAAGTTAGGCTACTGTGACCTGATTGTATGCCATCTTCCCAGTCCCACTAGCTTTTGATCCTGTTGGCCAATTTCAACTCACCATCCACCTGGGATTAAATTCCTGCTTGCATATAGACAGACAGGCAGCACTTCCAGAAAAGGCCTGTGACATGATCTCTGCTCCTGTTGCATCCCTGAGATTTGTCAGGCCACACTGGTGCACAGAGCATCCAGTGTGATGACGCTTCTGCCACAGCTTCGAGATGTTTAGATATAAACAAACCTCAAGGCAAAAATCTGTAAGAGACCTGGCTTTTCCTGTTCTTAGTGCTTAGAGTTGCTGCTACTGGCACTGCTCAGCTTTTTAGGTTTAACAAGTGCTGAACTTCGGTGACAAAGAATCATCTATACAGTGAAGTGCTTAGGAGTTGGATACCATTCCAGAAAACTAAAAAAACAGTAGCATATTTGAAAGTCTTGGCACCCGAGATATTTACACCAAAAAATAATGCACCTTCATATAGTAGAAACTTAGTAATTGGCAGTTGTCACCAACCATTTTGGTTCAGAAACTTCTTAAGTATTTAAGATTTGAGTGCTTTGCAGTAAGTCCTTGGTACCTACCTGTTCAGCTCTAGTCATAAGAAGAAATGAGTCCTTTGTCTCCCCAAGACTAGTTTCACTGCTGCTTTTTCAATCTTAAAACAGAAGCCCCCACAGTGGAAGTTTAGTTATTGGGTTGATTTTCACAAAAGTTTTCATTTGATTTGTTGTGGTCCTTTGAAGTAGCTGCTGGAGAACAGCACAAGATTTGCACAGACAAATGGATGAAGAATATTATTTACATGAGAATTACTCATATGAATACCTTCATGAAACCAACGTCTGTGAAATGGGTGACTATTTCACATTTAACATCTATCTCACTGCTGTCCTCTACACTCTGGTATTTTTGCTCAGTCTGCTAGGAAACACTTTGGTGTTATGGATCCTATTCAAATACGAAAACCTGACATCTTTAACAAACATCTTCATCATGAATCTCTGTATCTCTGATTTAGTCTTCTCCTGCATGCTGCCTTTTTGGGTAGTGGACCAGTCCTTTGGATGGATTTTTGGTGAGTTCCTTTGCAAAGCATCGAATGCTGTTTTCTCTGTTGGCTACTACAGCGGTGTTTTCTTTTTGACTCTCATGACTATCCTGAGGTACTTGTTTGTAGTGAACCCCCTTTCAACTCTGAGATCCCAGACGCAGTGCTGTGGTGTTCTGGTGTCATTGGCTGTTTGGACTGTTAGCATATTAATTGTGGTTCCTGAGGTGATGCACACCACAGTGCAAGAAGACTTGGAAGAACACAGGTTCTGTGATTATGCTGACGGGATTTGGAAAAAGGTGGACATTTATGTGAGAAATGTACTCTTCCTGCTTTCCTTTGGAGTCATCGTATTCTGTTACTTCAAGATACTCATAATCTTGCTTAGAGCAAGATCTCGCAGAAAGCACAGAACTGTGAAACTCATCCTCATTATTGTGGTGGCTTTTTTCCTGTGCTGGGCACCCTACAACATCCTCAGCTTTCTGACTACTATTCCATCACCTACCTGTCAGTATGCGAAAGACTCCAACCTTGCCTTTCACATCAGCCGTAAAATTGCTTTCTCTCACTGCTGCCTCAACCCTGTGCTCTATGTATTTGTCGGAGTCAAGTTCAAGAGGCATCTGGCACAGTTATGCAGTCTGTGTTTACACTGCAGCAATGGTCAAGCCTCCAGCCCCAGGACCTGCTATGAAGGCAAATTCCAGCATGAAGGGGCATCCGTCTACTGAAGCAAGACCTGACTATTACGACTAATCCGGAATGAACTTTCAGATTTTGCACGCCATGGATAGCCTCTAATTCTTAGAGGCACTTCCCTGAGAAAGACACACAAATTTACTCTTTGCAAACATGCTGTGTATGGAAAATAACAAAATGTATTTGCAGTGGGATGAAGAGATGAGAAAGCCAAGAAATTACTTAATTGGCCTGAAAGTATTAAGTTTACAATTTTTTGCGCAGTGAGATGGATTTTCTCTCATTTATACTCTCTTTCGAAGAGAAAAAGATTGCTTTTTCCTTTGGGCATTAACAGGTTTTAACATAAAAGTTGTCGCATATCTCTTTCTTACCTAACTTAACATACTTGGATTGTATATAGCAATGGACACATAAGTATTTTTGTAAATTTTAATGCTTTTCAGTTTTTTTCAGTGTTTAGCAGTTTACTCATTGTTTTTTTTGGGGGGGGGGGATGTCTCCAGATTAACTGTCCTGAAAATAGCTACAAGACCTCAGAGTTTCTGAAGTTCTCAGGGCAAACGTTCTTTTATCTTTTGGCAGCTAAATATATATAAAATTAGTTTTGTGTAAAAGTAGTCTTCTGGGTCTGAAATGGAAACTTTGAGAGAGCCCTAAAAGGAACACAGGCTGATAAACAGATACTTCACTAGGATATCAGTTTTCCTCCTGTTTCTGCTCCACGCCACAGGATTCTTCCAGTCTTTGAGTATCATTTCAGATGACTGCAGCAGATCAACAGCCCATCTCTTGAGCAGAGCAGGAGCATATTTGCCTCTAAATGCTCTTTCCCTCCTTTTCTCCCTTTGCCATGGTGCTGAGAAGACTTAAACTTCTAAATAGGTTGTAGTGCAAGAACAAATGGCTTTTTAAATAGCAGGATAAAAATGGCTTGCTTTAGTTGTAAAATTAATGTTTGAGGTTTTTTTTGTTTTGGGTGTTTTTTTTGTTTGGTTTGGTTTTTTTGTTTGTTTTGTTTTGTTTTTTGGTTTTGGGTTTTTTTTAATTATTTATTTAAGGAGAAACTGATATCCTTCTTCATTTTAGCTCAATAGGTATTTTTTTCCCAGGTAGTGTGTAGTGCGCATATTCCAGTGTAGCTGAATGACGAAGTCCCTGGAGAGCAGAATATTTCATTTCACAGCATTTGTACAGAAAGCCAAGGTAGTTAGTTTTGCAGTGGCACCAAACAGTGGCTTAGCAATGGTTCTAAGCAACAATTTGGCTTTTTGGGCATCTGCCTTAAAATGTCTATGCTGTTTCCACACTATTTCATTCGATCTCTAAAGATCATCTGGAGCAGACAACAGATTCTTCACAGCTGCTGTATAGTTCACAAAAAGCAGAAACTCAGATGGGCCCATAATACAATATCCTATTTCTGACTGTATCCAGAAGAAAGAATACCCAAGGAAAAACATAAGAATGGGGGAGCATATATGACATAGAGTCATTAATCCCACCTGTTGGGGAACTCACTTGTGTTCAGACAAACCATGGAAAGGTAGAAGTCGTCATTTTTTCTGGTTTTGGTGGAGACCAGTGTTTGGCTATGGGCTCCTGATAAGAAACATTTGAAATGAATGCGGCTTCAAAAGACTTTGGACTGGGGACTGAATACCATCAGTTATCGAAGAGACAACCTATTAAAGGACAAATTAGTCCAATTTCTTCTTCTTCTTCTATTCTGGTAATACGAGACTACTTCATGGGCACCAGCAAAGCTCCACAAGAGGAAAATACTGTGACCACGAGTACAAGAAGGTCTTGTGCACCTACATAATTTCAACAAGCTGTCATTCAACTTATTGTCCAAGAGCCACATGACTGTGAAATCTTCACTGTTCATACATTTTACACCTGTCTACAACAAAGCTGAGAATTATAATAGAAGCACAAAGACTGAAATACTCCTGCTCTGCCCGGTTTTTAGCAAATTATTTAAATCTGTTTGCAGCTCGAGCATAATTTGTTACAGTGTATCTGAGCATGTAAAAAGAATTCTTGATATTACCCAACTGTATTGCTGCCATAACCAAAGTAACTCAGAATGTACATATGTTGCCTCCTGACATAATGAAGTAGTACTAATAAACATTCAGAAATTCAATGGAATACTACACTGTGACTATTGTTCTCAGCCTCTGATAACCACCTATTAAAGTTAAGGTATTTTCAATTGAAGAAGTAATTGTGAATTTTCACAGGTTAATTTAGCGTGGAAGAGACTTCTGGAGGTGATCCACTGCTCCATGCTGCTCACAGAAGTTTTATCTTCCTGGTCAGACAAGGTCACTCAGGGCTTTATCTGGTCAAACCGGTAATCTGCAAGAACAGGGACTCTGTAACTCCTCCGAGTCCTTGTTGCAATGCTTAATAACTCTTATGGTGGATATTTTTGCTTCTACATGAACAAAATTTCTTTTGCTGCAACCTGGTGATGTTGCTTTTTCCTTGCCTTCTCTGTGTCTTCACATTAGATAATGAAAAAGAGCCATCAGATCCCCCCTAAGCCTTGTTTTTCCCTGTGGTTAAACATCTCCCAGTCAATTTTGTGTCCTCATACATCGTGTGCTCCAACTCCCTGTCCATCTCCATGATCCTCCATTGGGCTGACTTCAGCCAGTCAATGTCTCTTTCTTACATTGGTGGCCCCAAAACTGAATATGCTACTGCAGATGTGACCACAAGAATGTCAGGCAGAGGGGAATAAAGGTTTCCCTCAGCCTGATGGCAGCACAGGCCCATAAACAGTTAGTCTTCACTGCTGCAAGGGCATACGACTGTGTTGTGTTCAACTTTTTGTCCACTTGAAATCCAAGATCTTTTATAGCAAAGCTGACCTCTAACCACATGTTTAAGGAAACACCCTGTTTCTACTAAAATCAATGATAATTTTGCTTCTGATCATAATCAGAGCAAGAGTCAGACTCATAAATGAGTGCAATTTCGGCAAAGCGCAGCCTGTACTTCTTTACTGCCAGAAGTGTTTTCATTGAGAGTCAGGATACCTTCATATTCTCAATGCTTTGAAATATTGAGTTCATTGAAATCATAAATAAAATTCTATTTTATCTTCTCCTTATTGTTACTCTGCGTTTGAAAATGCCCTTGCTCATCCAGTGAAGCAAAAAACTGAGAAGGACAAAGAAAAGTGTGAGGAGTGGAGTACACTCTCCACATTCAGGAACTGTTCAGGTAACAAAACCAAAACATACTGGAGTTCGTTTCATTCCTCCAAACCATGCTGCTTTCTTCCAGCAAAAAAAAGGCAAAGAGAGCATGCTCTTTATCCATGTGCCACACTTCTAGATGTATATAAAGGACTCTGTTTCATTTAAACTGCACAGTCCAGAGTCTGTGTCTTGGCTCTCCCACACCATTGCTGGTGCAGTTGAATCAGCACCAAACCCAGCCAAAACCTTGGTACCTACTTTGTCCGCACAGGAGTGAAATGCAGCCAGCTCTGATCAGTGATAGCTCCTAAACCTGATGTGCTCTGGTGGAAGTCAGTCTCAGAAGCTGACCTGATATTTAGCAGAATATTCTTCCAAGTTCCTCAGCCACTTTTTCTAAAATGCCTTAATTGCTTCTAGATGTTTTCCAGAGCTTTGCCGGTTCTTTTCACGTTGCCTACTCCCAGCTTTATACCTACTGACAATTATTTGTCCACCTATTGAAAACAGAATGCAAACAAACGCAAAAAGTGCTTCCAAAGCTTTCTCCCCACAGTCACAGAAGGTTTCTGATGATGAACAGCAGCCTGTTGTTCACTCCAGCTACAATGGTATGTTAATCCACGGAGGGTGACCAGGGAAACTGGGAGTTAGCTACTCTCATAAAATACCTCAAGTGCCTAGCGGAAGCAAAGCCCTTCCAGTCATTATACAATATCGATTACCTCCGGCAAAATATTTAAAGAAAATATGTAACACATGTAACAATAACGTCAGAAAGATGGAAACAATGCATCCTATGGACACAGAGACCATCACAAAATACTCATCCACTATCCACAGGAGATCACTAACTAGCAATTTAGTTGTTTTAGTTGATTGAGTTGGCTACCTCTATAACAGTCCATCACACGGTGAAAAGACTTTTCCCAGCAAAGGCTTTCCTTTTGATGGAATGACTGATATTGCCTTTCCTGAGCTAGTAAAATGGAAAATAATTCCCATCTAGCTCATCACGGTTTATGAAGAAGTTAATCACTAAATTTTATCAAAGTAAAAATACAGGAAAGCTTGGAGCAGACAACGTGCTTTTTTTTCAAGTGCAGCTTCCATAAAGGAAAGATCTCTAATATCTTCTATTGCTAAGAAATGAGGAAATATGGAAAATTCTAAGGAAGTGTTGGTCAGCTATGGACCTAGTTGGAAACAGCACGTTTTTCTCTGAAGAAATTGATGTGCACATAAACAGGCAATAATTCAATAATTAACATAAATAATTAAATATTTTTGAAAGTAGCTTGTTACTACATAATTGAAAGGAGGAACAATCCATTCTAACTGATTTTTTTTTGAGTGAAAAGTAGAATTCCACACAGACATTTTGAAGACATGTAAAATAAAATCCATTGCAGTGAAATTATATGGGATTTGATTTACCATTATTTGTGTCTGATGACCCTGAGATTACTTTTGGAAGACACCCAATTTCCGGGAGATCAATGGAAAACAAACATTCATTTTCAGCAGATGCTCCTGGCACTGCTGCACGATTCAGAAGAGCGTGCCAAGAAAAGCAAGCCTGAAGGTTGCTTCCACACAGTGTAAGACACCCCACTGCATTTCACAAGTCATATGCATGTGACACACGTAGCCCTATAACCTGCACTTCTGAGGGCACTAAAATGCTTTTGAGCTATTCAAAAAACATACATTAGATGTTATAAATACATATATTAAAATGTTGGCTTTTCGCAAATAATGAATGCTATGTGTATAATGTCAATCCTTATGGAAGCAGCTTTTGTTATAGAAATGTAATCACTTTTAAATGCTTTAATTACTTCTAAATGCTTTTTTGTTCTAGCTTAAATGTAGTGGCTAATGTAACTGTGTTAAAATGTAGCTAGCTTAAAACCGTCAAACCACCTGCTTAGTTAGATAAGCATGGGTGTAACAGGCCCCTGCCCCAGGACATCTCTGTCGGTAACAACCATCTGCCGGACACCTTCGGACAGAATAAAATGCTGACTCATGCTGACTCCTTCGGAGAAAACTACGCATGCTTTAAGAAGGCAGACCCTAGGACGAGCCATGCTAACGAGCTGTTGAATATGTATACTTGTCTATGAATATGCAATAGAATGATGTAATAAGAAAAGTATATAAAGAGAGTCTATCCCCATGGCAAGTGTGCTCTTGGCTCCATGCCAAGAGTGCCCGGTGTCACCTGGACGCTGTAACCTTTTGCCCTATACCCTGTCCCTTATTGTCCTTCTATTAAACCTTTAAATTTTAACAGGAGACTGGACCTCGTTTTTAACATTAGATGAAGATTAATCACCAGAACTTAAGGTCACTTAGTCATTCTTACGTGCGGAGGATGATGGAGACATGTCAGTGACTACGTACTACATTTACTTCCTCAACGGTCTTGAAAATTTGATGCTTTGGTCTCCAGCCCAAGCTGATGTTTATGACACTAACAAAGTCACAAGCATTGTGGCAAGAACTGATGACAAACTGCTTGCTCATGAGTTTAATTTAAAATCATTTAATTACCAAAGCGATGTGGGGAAAAAAACCAAAGGAAGTTTTTCAAGTTTGCACTTCAAGTGCAAAACAAGCGTAGCCTATTTCATGCGCTGGGAAAGAAATGTCCTTTCAGACAATCATATACATTATGGGAGGGTCAAAATCTGAAAAGAGGAAAGAGCCTTCTTGTAGAAGAGGCCTGATGCTGGAAGTTTTAGGAACCCCATGCCCCTGTACCCTGCCACACCCTGATGAAGCAACCTCTTGTTCCAATTTCACACCCGCTTTCTCCCAGTCTCTCACTTTATGTGAACATACTAATCTCTACCTATGCCTTTCACAGAGTTACAGAACCAATTAAGCTGGAAAACACCTCTGAGATCGAGTCCAACCCATGATCTAGCACCACTGTGTCAACCAGACCATGGCACTGAGTACCACGTCCCGTCTTTCCTTAACCACCTCCAGGGATGGTGACTCCACCCCCTCCCTGGGCAGCCCATTCCAATGTCTAATCACCCTCTCTGTGAAGAAATTCCTCCTGATGTCCAACCTAAACCTCTCCTGGCACAGCTTGAGACTATGTCCTCTCATCCCTTCAGTTCAGGAATGAGGATTTTCCTTTCATCAACTGGCAAGAGCAGAGAGGGGAAGTCTGCTGCATACCCGATTTATCACGCCTGACTTTCAAATTTGCTTCAGTCGTCTGTGCAAAGAGCTTGATGAACTGATGTGCAAATGAGAAATAAAAAAAGGAAAACCTCCATACAGAATAGTCCTAAAAGCAACAGTCAGTACTATATTAAAAAGTACTACAACAAACTACAAGATTTTTTTTTTTTAGTGGTGCCCAGCAACAGACCAAGCAGCAATGGCCATAAGCTAAAACACAGGGAAGTTTCACCTCAGCGTGAGGAAGAACTTTACATTGAGGGTAGCAGGGCACTGAACAGGCTGCCCAAGGTGGTCATGGAGTCTCCCTCTCTGGAGTCATTCCAAACCCTCCTGGACGTGTTTCTGTGCCACCTGCTGGAGGTGACCCTGCCTTGGCAGGGGGGTTGGATCAGGTGTATCCAGAGTCCAGTCCAAGCCTAACGACTCCGCGGTTCTGTAAAAAGCGACCTTGCGTGAGGGCACCAGAAACACCAGCCTCCCCGAGAGGAGACCACCCCAACGCTGCAGCTGCAGCTGCAGCCGAAAGCGGCGATTTCGCCCNGGAGTGGGCGCGGCCATGGCAGGGGCGCATCAGCCCGGGGTGCGCTGGGTGCTGGCTGTCGTCGCCTGGGAGCCCCCGCGAACGGGAGGTCGCCGTTCCTCGGGGCCAGCGCCTGGGCGGACATCGGCCACCGTCCAGACCCGGTCCCCTGAAGTGTCGTCATGTCCCCCTGGTGCGCGTTGGCTTTAGGCCGACATCAGCACTGCCCTCTGTTTTCTGCCCTCCTGCAGCTGCAGGGGGAGCGGAGTCACCCTGCTGGAAACCAAACACCCGGCCGTGTCCGTGCCCTCACCCCGCTATAAAGTGCTGACAGGCAAATATTTGCCGCGGCCCTAATCCCGCTTTGCCCTTGTGTCGGCAAATCTCCGGCGGATGGATAGGGAGAGAGTTTTGCTGGCACACGGGGCGGCTGGGGCTGTCTCCAGAGCAGATGCCGGGTTTGCCGCCGGCCCTCCTCCTCCGGCTTACGTTGATCCTGGTAATCCAGAGTGAGCAAGGAGAAGGAAAAAACCTAAGGTTTTAGTGAAATGGTTGTGTGCCGCCTTGGGACACTGGATTCCACTCGGGCAGAGGTGCTGCGGTGGTGAGTCGGGCTGTGGAGGGGCTGTGCCGTGTTCTGGAAGCTGGCGAATCCCTTGCTGCTGCAGCTGCCCGAGCACAGGGCCCTGTTTTCTGTCCGGGTCACTGCATCCAGCCTCCTGCTGATTTTCACAAGGTTGGTTTGGCACACAGAGTCGGTCAGCTGTGGACATCACGCTCCTGGCTCTGCCTCTCACTTCAAACCAAGCTTCAGGCTTTAAGTTTCAAGTTGAAACAGAGGGAGAAGTACCAGGCCTTTGTCTCTTTAATGCTGAAGAGTGAAATTGGATGATTTTATCTAGCTCTGACTTCGTATGCTCATGAAGGCAAGCTAGGATGAAACTTTTGGGGTAAAGCGTGTTCTCTGTCTTGTCAGTAACATGGCAACATGTTCTCTCTTACTGCCATGCAGTAGTGTGTTCTATGTTTTCCAGATTTTATGGTGTGCAAGGCAGTTTCTTGGAGTTTTCCAGTGATCCTCGTGGGAGTGCTTGAATTTAAAATATGTTCTAGATGTTCAAAATAGTGTTTCCCAACATTCACATTTAGGAGACTTCACTGCAGTTAAAAAGTTGTATCTTAAGATAGTATGGTGCAAAACAAGTGACAGTCAATTTTGTTCTGCTTGTTGTATATATATATACAGCATTTGTTGTAAACATGGTTTCACTGCTACTTCTGAAGAACCTGTTAGTTATGGAGCCTGATTTTCATGTATAAAGGAGTCTCTTATGTACACCATTTGATAACAGTGAAAGAGTGTATTACATTTTCACTCCCCCTCTCCACTGCTAGAGGGTTGCATAAAAGGAATAGGAATTTGTCCTAACATCCTGGAAGCTAGGTTCCTTTAAGACTTGTTTAGTGGGTGATCAACACCTAAAGAAACAACTAGGGAGAGAAAACCAGTCAAGATGTAAAGAAAAGTATGTAAAATTGTAGAAATTATGTGATGGAACCAAGGAAAAGTAGTGCTGAAATTTTTTTTAACCCAGATTGTTATTTTTCTTAGTTGATCACATTTCAAAATTAACAATTGTCTATTTTTCAAGCAAACACCAAACCCTTCTAGTATTCTTTACATGTTTTTGAGATTANCAGCCGAAAGCGGCGATTTCGCCCCCAAACCCACTTCAAATCCCCCAGCTTTTACCGCACCGCTCCGTCCCCGCCGCCTCCGGGCAGCCCCGGCGCGCCAGCCAGCACCGCCCCGGGCGTGGGGCGGCCCGTCCGCGGCCTCACGGGAGTTGTAGTCGGGCGGGGAGCGCCGGAGCCTCACCCCGGGCCGCCTCTGCGCGACATGGCGGCGCCGGCCGCGCAGGTACCGAGCGACCCCTCCCGTGCACCCCCGAGGGNACCAAACACCCGGCCGTGTCCGTGCCCTCACCCCGCTATAAAGTGCTGACAGGCAAATATTTGCCGCGGCCCTAATCCCGCTTTGCCCTTGTGTCGGCAAATCTCCGGCGGATGGATAGGGAGAGAGTTTTGCTGGCACACGGGGCGGCTGGGGCTGTCTCCAGAGCAGATGCCGGGTTTGCCGCCGGCCCTCCTCCTCCGGCTTACGTTGATCCTGGTAATCCAGAGTGAGCAAGGAGAAGGAAAAAACCTAAGGTTTTAGTGAAATGGTTGTGTGCCGCCTTGGGACACTGGATTCCACTCGGGCAGAGGTGCTGCGGTGGTGAGTCGGGCTGTGGAGGGGCTGTGCCGTGTTCTGGAAGCTGGCGAATCCCTTGCTGCTGCAGCTGCCCGAGCACAGGGCCCTGTTTTCTGTCCGGGTCACTGCATCCAGCCTCCTGCTGATTTTCACAAGGTTGGTTTGGCACACAGAGTCGGTCAGCTGTGGACATCACGCTCCTGGCTCTGCCTCTCACTTCAAACCAAGCTTCAGGCTTTAAGTTTCAAGTTGAAACAGAGGGAGAAGTACCAGGCCTTTGTCTCTTTAATGCTGAAGAGTGAAATTGGATGATTTTATCTAGCTCTGACTTCGTATGCTCATGAAGGCAAGCTAGGATGAAACTTTTGGGGTAAAGCGTGTTCTCTGTCTTGTCAGTAACATGGCAACATGTTCTCTCTTACTGCCATGCAGTAGTGTGTTCTATGTTTTCCAGATTTTATGGTGTGCAAGGCAGTTTCTTGGAGTTTTCCAGTGATCCTCGTGGGAGTGCTTGAATTTAAAATATGTTCTAGATGTTCCAAATAGTGTTTCCCAACATTCACATTTAGGAGACTTCACTGCAGTTAAAAAGTTGTATCTTAAGATAGTATGGTGCAAAACAAGTGACAGTCAATTTTGTTCTGCTTGTTGTATATATATATACAGCATTTGTTGTAAACATGGTTTCACTGCTACTTCTCAAGAACCTGTTAGTTATGGAGCCTGATTTTCATGTATAAAGGAGTCTCTTATGTACACCATTTGATAACAGTGAAAGAGTGTATTACATTTTCACTCCCTCTCTCCACTGCTAGAAGGTTGCATAAAAGGAATAGGAATTTGTCCTAACATCCTGGAAGCTAGGTTCCTTTAAGACTTGTTTGGTGGGTGATCAAGACCTAAAGAAACAACTAGGGAGAGAAAACCAGTCAAGATGTAAAGAAAAGTATGTAAAATCGTAGAAATTATGAGATGGAACCAAGGAAAAGTAGTGCTGAAAATTTTTTTAACCCAGATTGTTATTTTTCTTAGTTGATCACATTTCAAAATTAACAATTGTCTATTTTTCAAGCAAACACCAAACCCTTCTAGTATTCTTTACATGTTTTTGAGATTATTAAACTTAAGGGAACTGTAAGAGCCCTAAGTGTTTTTATTATTACACATTATTGCTTTTATTTATTTGTTTATTTGTATTACTATGTTTGGTTTTGCCAATGCAAGGAAACTTCAGCAGCTTGTTTCTAGTCTAGTTCATATTTTGGTGTAGTAATTCCAGTTCTTCCATGGAGTGGTGGCTATTTGTGTCCAAAAATTCTCTAACAGTAATAATTTAAAATCCTTTGCCCAAATGTATTCTAAAGGTGGTTTTACAGTTTGTAACACTGGTAGAAGGAGCAGAACTTTTTGTGCAAAATGCTTGGATCTCAGTGCAGGCACAGGACCTTGACTTGTATGCGCTTCCTGTGGTTCAATATTTTTGCCCTTCACGGTATTCTGTGTTGGTTGGTGGTATAGTGAGCTCAGCAGATATTTACAAACAGTTAACCCCTGAATGAGTCCTGCTGGGGAGAAGGATGAAGACAGGAAAGGTCTTGCTGCTGCTACAAGCCAGTTTAAGTTTCAAAAATGAACCGGTTGGATCAGGATATCCCGAATAACTGGGCTCATGCCAAGCCTGCGTCATCTGTGAGCCAGTCTCTTCCCAGCTGCCCAGCATGACAGTCTCATACAGGCCTCTCCTCCAAATGCTTCTAAATCTTTGGGATCTGTAACTCTGAAATTTCCCCTTCCCCCCAAAATGGTGACCTTCACTTGAAAACTCACAAGACAAGAGGGAGAGAGGAAATAACTCCACGCTTCCTGCTGCAGAGGAAGGAAAACAGGAATTCTTTCTGTTGACTCTGGGGCAGCATGACTCACTTGGTGGCCTGTCAGTTTGGGCTGTCTCAGCATGGTTTTTTCTTGCCTCGCCCTCTATTTGGTCTACATGTGTGTGGTCAAAACCTGTAATTTTCAGTGTTGCAGTGTTTCAGTGTTGGTATTTCACTGGGAACTGCATATAGGCCAGGAGTTATCCTAGGGAGCTGCTGGCTGAAGGGAGGACACATGAGGTGCTGCAAGTGGGCAGGACTCAGCACCCATCTGCCAGACTTCCTAAAACCATTAGCTGGAGGAAGCCTTTTCAAGTACTTCTGAAACCTCAGCTTGGAGGGACAGTGTGCAACGGTAGATGCAGAGGTAAAAAATGCTGCTAAGGAAAGGTTCCGTTCAGAGCCAGGATGTAATGGTTGTTGCTTTTAGCTATCCCGAAGTCTCAGAGGTGGCTGAGAGACTTTAGTCAGGCCAAGCTTGCTGAGGAAGTTAATTAACAAGGCTCAGAGACCAGTTTTGGACACCTGAAAAATATGAGACTATTTGAAGTCTCAGAGCTTGTACGATGAGCGAGTTGAGCGTCATGAATCGCCAAATGCTCCTCTGCAGCTGGAGGTCCTCTGGTGTTTCTATTTCTGTAGGTGTCTGCCTGGTGCTCCTCAGAGTAGCACCTGAGTGTCATGTGCCTGGCTTGAAGAACGTGTAAGACATTTAAATAGCTGTATGAGCTGTAGAGAGAAAGAGCAGATTTTGTGGCAGAGAGGGACACAGGGAGAATTGTTTAGGCAAATGAGAGCATGAAGGGGAAAAAAAACCTTTTCACATTTGAATGAATTCTGTCTTTTCAGCTCACCATACAGGCATTGAGACAGTAGGGGTTCCTTCTCCCAGGGGGAGTGAAATAGGATGGGAGCAGCTGTGGAGAAGCAAGTATCTGGGAGAGTTATGGTTGGGTTAATTGATAGATGTTAGTAAACAAGGTATAGCATTCCTGACATGGGGTGAGGTCTGGCGTGTCCTAAGGGTAAAGGGCAGACAAGCTTGTTAAAAGCGATACTTGTGCAATTCCTGTTATCAGAAGAGAGCTCTTCTCTTTGTAAACTGACTGCTTCCTCAAACAGGGAATTTCTGTCGTCATGAGATAGGTCTGAGACAAGGTTGTCTTTGTGAGATGTGTACTAGCTCATCCTTGTGGTGTTGTTGGCAGAAAGTGGTCATTTGAGTTCATGTTGTTCAGCAGTTATTGATGTGAAGGAGTATCAGACACAAAGCACTATTCTCCAAGTCAGGAATCTGTGTAGCTGGTCTGATGCATCTGTTCTGCTTGGCAAAGTAGAGTGTGAGGTTTTTAAAGGGTTTCAAGCCAGGTGTTAGAGTGGAAATCCAGTGGGGGGGGAAATCACGTGAAAAAATTGTCAGGGTTGCCAGCTTGGTCCACTCAAGGTTAAAAATTAACTCTGTCTCATGGAGTTCTTATTGTGCCACGGTATACTCTTGTCTGTTGCCTAGTTTTGATCTTTTTCTAAGAAGAGGTTGTAAACACAAGGAATAGGGATGGAATACAGGTCAGTTGTCCATAGAATAGGTAACATTGCACAAAAAACCTTTTAAAACTTTACTGATTCTTTTATGTCAGTCTCTTCTGTCAGGTTAGGGGTACAAGCAGTATTTTATGAATGTCATTCGTTTGTGTTTTTATGCTGTAAAATGCAAATATTCCTAGAGCATGAGAGCCTTCCCACAAAAAGGCTCTACTGTAAGGAGTCCTTAAGTATAAAAATGCTCCTTCTCTGCCAAGCATTTGCGAAATGTGAATGTTTTTATGCACTTCATCTAGTTATTCTCTTCTGCTATGTTATGATACTCTGACAATTTGTTCTTCTGGACATGCATTTTCTGCGAGATGTCTTTTATTGCTAATTGTTTATATTCCTAAACTATGTTTTTATCACTGAAATGTGACGGTTTTTTGGTGTAGAAAATGAAGGGGAAAGATTAATTTAGAAAGAAAATTTCACTTCTTGGAATGGAAACCCTAGCTGTCATTCAGGCTGTGCTCGCATTTTGCTTTTAATCCTCCTGTTTAATATAGTCCAGGGTGTGTTTTTATCAGTCACGTATCTTTGTATGCAGTGTTAAAGTACAAAGGGTTGATTTGCCCAGTGAAAAGCACATGTTTGTGCATGACAGAAGAATCCCACTGTCTTTTTTATGCCTCAGACCCTTACTTCCAGCAAATAGTTCTTCAGCTTTATGGATGTGCAGCTGTACGTGCCTGCATGGTACAAAATGAGAAAAGCTGCAGCACAGCTGCCACGAATTTCACTGGGGCTCTATATTTGCTGCAACAACAAAGTATGAAGGAGTTTTTTCAGACAATTGCTGGAATGAAATTATTTAACAAAATCAGTGCTGTTACAGTTCTGAGAGTTAGGGACTTTCTTTTCCCAGTTCTTCCTTCATCTTTGCCATGAGGTTTGCATTCAGTGTCTTTTGTTATGTGTCTTGTAGCCAACTGTTTGACGAGGAAGGTTATTTGGGGTTTTTTCCCACGTTATGCCTTGCAGTTATCAGTCAGTATCTGCTTTTATGGGACAAATCATGTTCACACTACACAAGGGAATAATACAGTTAAAGTTGTGACTCACAAATGTAGTATTTGTCTCAGTATCCTTGCTTGCCTGTTTTGTTTCATATAGAATGTTAGAAAAGGCGTAGGATTGTGGGCACCAAATAATTAAAGGTCTTGTGATACCATTTGGGGCCATGTGATGAAGTGCCCCTGTTTGGAATGACTAGACCAGAGTAGTCATATTAACAGGAAATATTTCTGTAGGCAGTAGAAAGCAGTGGATCTTGGTTTCCAATGAATATTTTTTGCAAATCTGATTTACTGTTTAGCTGAATTACACCAAGTCTGCAGTGTGAGCTCTGCTCTTAATGCACGCTGAAGATGCACTTGGATGGGGAATGGATTCTCTGACATCAGGCTATAATGGAGGTCTCACTGTAGCCTTTTTAACAAGGCAGAGACACTCTGCTCATGGACATCCTCCCTGCTTCCTGTTTTAATGGAGGAGTGTAATATTTTGAAGATGGCTACATCCTGTCGAGGTTGGCCAAAATTGACCAATGAAGAGAAAAATAAAAAGGTAGCTGCTGGATAAGCAGACATGATGTAGAAAATGAAGATAAATTTTATAGAATCAGATTAAATGTAGGTCATGGTAGGTACTTCGCTAACCAGTTTAATTACAGTCATTACACTTTGTTGCCTGTTTTATATGTGTCTCACTCCCCTTCAGGTAAATCTTTTCTTTTCCTCTATGTGGGCTATTTCCTTTCTGCTTCTTTCCGTAATCTCCAGGATATCCTCCTCTGTAAAGAAGATTGCCACCCCCACACTAGCACTTATGCCAGCAGGGAAGGCAGGAACCACCTCCAGGGATCAGCAGGCATGGCCCAGGAGTGCGAGGAGGGACTGGTGGCATGCCCTGTCTTGCCTCCTCTGTGCCAGGTCCTTAGTGTGGCTGCACTGGTGTCATTGCAGCTCGGCAGTTCTGGGCAAGCTAATGCCATCAGCCTTAGTGCAGTGCTGTTGTACAAGAGAAGCAATGCATCATCGAAAAAGCTCTTGACCCACAGCAGGTCACTCGTGCCTGAGGAATGTGTCATGCTGTTTTCACAAAGCAGATGTTTACAGGTGTGCATAGTAGGATAGGAAAGGCTGGAGGAGCAGGGATATGCTCTAAAGAATGCTAGGCAAAATATTCGGTGTTCAGGAAGGACTAGATCAGGTGTTTACAGAAGCTCTTCCTATTTTGAAACCTTGGGAAACCAGGTAAGATACAGTATCAGCTTTCTTTGCCATAGGAAGTGAGAGCTCTGCACCTTTCTGTGGGATGGACTGTGTTTTCTAAGAACACCTCTGGAAGGACCATGAAGGGGAGAAGTACCTTTCTCCCTATTTTGTAGGGGAGAAGGCAAGTAGAATAAGTTTCAGCATGTTTTCCCTTTGCCATAGACCAGGTCAAAAGATCTCCTTCGCCTCTGGGTAGAGAAGGGGATAAATGCATGTCTCATCTGGGGGAGCTGATGCAAGGAAGGGGGAAGCTGTGAGACCTTGCTCCTGGTATGGAGAAAAGAGGCGACAGGGAGTAGGCAGAGAAGTGGGCTGTGCAGCTTCATGCCTCCAGCTGAGTTGTGGTTTCTTTTCAGGGTTCTCACATTCCACCTAGGAGATTGAAACAGGAATAAAGATGTGTATCTTGGGCTGCTTTGGCACAGCAGGATCAATCCACTGGCAACACAGAGCCTTCTCTTGCACTGTGCCACTGAGCTGTTGTGCACTCAGTAGTCATTTATTTGTGACTTCTGGGCAAACACACTGATTTAAGCAGTGCTAATGTGGCTGGGGAAACTCTGAACTGCCTTAGTCCTCTTCCAGTGAATGTCTGCTTGTGCACCCTGCTGGGAATTAGCACTTGACAAGGTCCCGTGCTGTGCCTGGCTGCCATAGGATGCCTAGTGTCCCACTGCCTGCTGGTTATTGCAAAATAAAGGCTCAGTTCCCAGCTGCCTGCTCTCCCAGGCTCTCTGTACATGCCTGCAGTTGGCCTGCTCACTGCTTTCCTGGCATGCCTCTTGCATAGCCTTTGTGACTCTGGAGCCTTGAATGGAAGCTTGTCCTGGCCTTTGGGAAGCACAAGCAGGATACCGTTGTTGGTCCTTGCTCTTCTCCCTCTTTGTGTGAGGAAGAGCAGTTGGTTTGACCACACTTTTTGGCTTCCATTGCCCACGTGGCACTTAAGCTCTGTTCTGTAACAGTTGCCAAACTGAACAGATATGGCTGATATTACTGTGCGTGCTTAGAAAAGGAAACATTACTCACTGAGTTTGTTATTCTTGCTTTTTTTCAGTAGTACCCAAACTCAGCAAGTCACCAAGGAATGTGTTACTTCGCATGGTCTCTCAGTAGAATTGAGATAGGAGTCTTGTGTATGTCACATTGCTGATTTAAGGTAAAAAGTTGTGTTTGGCAGCACAGGTCAGGTGGTCTATGCTGTTCTGGCCTTCTGTCCCTGAAGCAACTGGTTGTGGCGGGGATTTTGCAGGCCAAGGCCCTTCCCCAGACAGCACATGGTCCACATGACACTTGTGTCATAACGTGACAACTAACATCAAAACACGGAAATGGAAACTAGCAGGTAACAAAGGATAGGTACGCAGAGAAACACACGAGTAAGCCTAGTTTCAGCCTTCTCTTTATACTTATTGTGTTTCTGTCTCTATGGCTTTGTTAATGTTTGCTTTGTTTCAGACGGAAAAGAATACAGGATCACTTCCTAACAATACCTTCATACGTAGGGTAGGAAGGATGATCTGTTTGATTAATTCAGACACCTACTTCAGCCATGCCAATGTAGTTCTTTTGGGAGTGAAAGAAAGGAAAGAGAAAGGAAATATAATAATGTGACCTAATCACATTAGATTCAAAAGTGTATAAGATTTTAATTACAACTTAATTTCATTGTAGTTCAGCTTGAATTATAACAAAAGCACTGATACATAACAGCAATTTTTCTAAAGATTCAGTACTTTGAGTGTTGTGTTTGCTTGAAACTTTGGTTGTACCTCTGCAGATGGAATTCTGAACAGCCTTTGAACAGGATGCTTAATAAGTTCCCTGTGTAGTTTCTGTGTGGCTTTTTTCTTCGAATGATTGTTCCCAGATTAGCGTTGGAAGGATTGCATCCCCAGGCATGGTTGTTTTAGTACAGTGTTTGAGGCTTTTAATTAATTTTACCTTAAAGGTTTTCTGTGAATGCCAGGTATAACTCACTTATCCTAAGCAAAGAAGGTGGTGCAAGGTATGTTTATCCGGCAAAGGATGCTGTAACAGAGCTTAAAATAAAGTGGTGTCATCTTACATGTGTAGGGAACAGTGGGTTCTGAGAAGGGGTTGAGAGGTGTTCCTTGTGCTAAAATCGCGCTCCAGTACTAAAGCTTTTAGTAGCTCTTGCTCATTAAAAATATGGTCCGGTGCCAGAGAGTCAAGCATGCATCATTTTTGACTCCTTGGCTTGTGCCTACTCTGTATCTTGAAAGTCTTTCTGAGATGGAAAAGTTGTCTTATCTTTTTACTCTGCAGCGTGTAGGGAAGATCTGGCAGAGAGTTTTGGGGGGGGAAATCACGTGTCATTGGAACCTCTCTCAGGGTCACAAGATGGATTGTGTGAAATGCCAGCCAGAGCTGGGTTGTGCTACCAACTGCGTTGTAACTCCAGCCAGAGAAAATTGCTCTCCGAGGTTTGCTTAGTAGTTTTGAAAGATATAACTGAAGAAATAACTGAAATGGAAAGTGAAAACTAGAAGAAAATGTTAAGGAGATTCCTAGAAAAGGGTTGGCCTTGGAATTCGTTACTCAAGAGGATCTAAAATACCAAAGCACCTCTCTGCTACTCATTTGAGCTGATAAAGACTTTCATTTCGGTTTTGACTTTTACAATTGCAGGCATCACAGAGAAAAATAATCAGCGTCAACCCAATGGTCATCAAGGATATGAACTCTGCTGTTTTTATCTAGATGGATGAAAAGGTTAACAGCCCAGAAGGGGAATTCCTTTTGTTTCCAAGATGGCGGCAACTAGTGGCGAAAGCCAGCTGCAGCGGATTATCAGAGACTTGCAAGGTACAGTGAGTGCTGTGCTGACAGATACGTCCTGGAGGCTGGACTGCATCCTCCAGGGTTTGGATAGCAGAGAGTAGGAATTGTATTTTCAATTGTGTAACTCTTTCCTGCAGCAATTGTAGCAACATAACTCGAGGTGTGCAGTATGACTGATTTTTTTTGTGAGACGAGTGCTGTACCTTCTGCAGGGCCCTGAATTCTTAAATTCTGCAAATTTAAACATACAAGAGAAGAAACAAGTTTTACTATTTAAGGAAAGGTGTGGAGGGGGTGCGCATTGTGAACTAGTACTTCACTGGCATGCATAGAGCTGTGCTGCTACAAGACTTTATGTGAAGTAAGGAGAAAAGGCCTAAAACTCAGCTTTCCTTGATGGGAAGCTGGTGTGGAGTTCATGCTAATGTGGGAAGCGAAAAAGCCAGGAGGCCAAACCTAGCTGGGAAAGGAGACCCAGAGGAAGAATGCTGGAGAATTACACCTGCCGTTCTTGCTGCAGTGGAACCTGTCTTCCACTAGAAGTAGCCAACCTTATTTTCAACAGTTCTGTTGCAGGCAGAATTGGCATCAGATTCGTAACAGTTTTCCTGCTCTCTTCCTGTCCTAATAAGCTGCCTATACCAAGATTCAGATATTTTTCCTTTAATTTTTATCAAGTGTAAGGTATATGCACCAAAGCTGAGAATCTAGATCTTCCTGTAATATAAAAAAGGACATCTATGTGCCTGCTAACAAGAAGAAATTATAATTTGCGAAGGGTTATCGAGTGGGACTGGGACCTAAAGCTCCCTCAGTCACCTGAAATAAGTATAAGACCAAGGGGAAAGCGAGCTCAAAATTAATAATTTCTGATGCTGAGAAGTACATACTTTTGGGGCTAGAGTGTCCAGGGGAACAATTGAGTGTATTTTGACTTGAGATTTCCTCACCCACTATGGGTGTATGTTTCAGGGAAGAGTTGCTATATGCTTATTTTTTATGTAAATTATTTTTTCATTTGTGTTTGTAACCAGCACAAGCTGAACCTTCCTGAATAAAGCATGGAGAAGATAAATGTGCTGACTGAACGACTGTTCTCGTGTTACTGATCCCCTTTAGCAGATTACATGCTTTGTCCTTTCTAATCAGAATTCTGTTTGTCCTGTGGCAATACCTTGATGTGCACATGAGACAGCAAAAAGTTATTTCTCTTTCCTCTGCTGAGGTAGCAATTAGCAATTGTCTGTTAGCAGGTTTTCCTAAGTGTCAGGGGTGCTAAGTGTATTTTTAAGAAGAAGAAATAGTCCATACAACAGAAGGACACAGCTTGAGCTTCAGTTTTCTTATACATGGTCTCAAATTGCAAGCATATCTGTAATTTTTTGTACTGTTGTTAAGACATTTCAGCTAAAAGAAAATGAGTCCACATGCATAATGTCCATGAAGAGAGCATTTATTTAGTTGTTTATGGATTCAGTGTTAAATGTTCTTTGCATTAGTTAACTATTTTGGTGTCTTGTTTTAAAGATGCAGTGACTGAATTAAGTAAAGAATTTAAAGAAGGAGGTGAACCGATCACAGATGACAGTGTCAACCTGCAAAAATTCTCCTACAAGCTTGAGTACCTTCTACAGGTAAAAAGTGATTTGTGTCATTCGTAATCCACCAGCAAAGCTCGGCCTTATTTTCTCTTGTTGCTTCTTCAGTATGTGGGGCTTAACTCAAATAATCATAAATATCCAGTTGAGTCTCTCTTTCTATTTTATTTTGGTGTGTGTGATAAGAGGATTGAAATGTGTGCTGCCTATTATACTTATTTCAAGTGAGAATAAATGTAATCATAAGGCAGTGCTGGAAGTTTGATTGAGGAATGTAAGGCATTTCTTTACTGATCTGAAAGATCTGAACTTGATTTTAAAGATACATCTTGCTAAATTATCCTGAAAAAAACTATAGTAATGAGGTCTTGACATTTTAATGCAAAATAAATACTAGTAAACTGTTCATGGTGCAAATGTAGTGGTGTGAGTAATTTATAGAATTTCAGCAATTTCGCTTTGGATTTTTTTTTTTTATTGTGTGAAAGGCTTAATGCAGAAAGCTGATTTTTAATCAGGGATGCTGCTTTTTTTTGTCCACCCTTAAAATTTAAATAAAAGAGGGCAAACTGAAATTCAGTCTGCATAGTGTGGTGTCCACATATGCTGTAATCATGTCACTGATTGCAACAAATGCTAATTTGCAACAAATACTAATCTAGCCTTAATCTAGGCAAGGGAGTTTTAATGGGGTTGCAGAGGCTCCAGCAGAAACTGAAAAATCCTTTGGGATTTGAATGGTCCAAGGTGCAGTCCATACCCTTGCTGCATTGCCGCTCTGAACATGATTTAGCTGGAGCAGGTTTTTCTGGTACATACACATGTGCTACTGCCACACTTAATTGCAGGTCTCTCAGTAACTTCTTGTTAGTGTATTGCTCTTGAACAGCTGCTGAATCTGCTACAAATCTTTCTCTCAGCTGTTTTGAATGGATGCCTGTATTTTAAAGAGACCCAGAACATTATTATCTCTTACTGTCAGTTAAGTAGCTTTTGTAGCTGCTGGATTGCATCAGTGCAGTGCAGTGTCTCTTTCCTTTGTGAATGCATTGGCTAAAGCTAATAGGAGTCATGAAAGCACATGCTGCTGTGAGAGGAACAGAATTCTGAGCAGCTATATATAAGTATATTTCTACTTAAATTTTGCTCATTGTATTTTGTTGTCCTGGTTTAAGTTTGACCAGAAAGAAAAAAGCACATTGCTGGGAAACAGAAAAGACTACTGGGATTATTTCTGCGACTGCTTGGCAAAAATCAAAGGAGCTAATGATGGAATCCGCTTTGTCAAGTCTATTACAGAAGTAAGTATATCAGTTAAACATCAGAATATGTGGTTTATGTTTTGCCATCTCTTTTCAGAGAGCAGTAGCAACAAACTGAAAAAAATACACTGCTTTTAACATACAGCAAAAAAAGCTTGGGGATTTTTTTTCTAATTCTCATGTAAAGTATAAAAATGCAATATGACCTTTTTTGTTAGGGCACTAAATTATGTAAGATTAAAATGCCTGACTCTGGTTTCGGAGACCACTTACACAAGTGAATGGACCTGTTAGTCTCTGGTTCTAGTACCCTGCCTTTTCATAAACTTAGTGCCATTTTCTCTAAAAATAAATGAAAAATTAAGTCAAGGGTAGGGCGTGCCATCTTCAGCACAGCTTCCAGCAGGATTTGGCTCTAAGTGTTAGATGAAAGGTTCACCATATTTGGCTTTTCTTAAGACTTTTTAAACTGGTCTGTAGAGTGGAGGAGGACTGACTGAGAGTAGCAATTTCATCTTCTGTCTCAACTCTGTTCCTCTGTGTGAAATAGCATGGTGAAATGACTAGAGATGGCTGTCATTATTCCCTTGGGTAAGCTGTCAGGAGCAGCACAAAAAGGCTTGTTCATGTTAGATTTAGATAGTAATAAAGGCTTGATCTTGTAAAAACCACGTTATGTCTTTAGCTTAATGCGTGGGTGAAATAAAAGCTGTGAGAAGCTTTCTGTGTTGATCCTGTCTGGGTCTTTAGAATCATTTGAAGAAGATTTTCCTTGTTGGTAGAAGAGGCGGTGGTTTGGTGGTGCTGACTGGCATTGTCCTGATGCTCACTTCCCTTATCTGTGAGCAGTGCTAATTTGCATTGGCAAGTTACTATTTACAGCAGATTTTCCTATTCTCTTAGGGATTCCTCCACAGCAGCTCTAGTTAATGTTGTTTTGATCCATCTGAAAGAGAGTCATGATACTGTAGCAGAGGCAGGTTCTGGGTTCCCTACGTTTCTTTCTTCTCTTATCTTGATAGTGTTGAATTTTGCTGTTCCAAGGTGATCAATCTGAGGAAGGGCTCCAGTTTGTTTTACCAGTGGGAAGGAAAATAGGGGAGAGGCACAGAAATTTGGGTTGGATTTCCCACTACAGGACAGCTGCAGAAGTAAGGACAGTAGCTGCTGCTGCTGGAAAAATCTTCTAACTACAGGCAGTGGCCTCTAAATTCTCAGTAGCAGGAGCCACTCTGATTTCTCTGCAAGGTGGCTGTTATTCCCTTTCATTACAGGTAGAAATCAGCAGCAAATTTTCAAACCTGGCTGGATAGAACATAAAGGTTTCCAAATATCCTTTATTTGCTCGCTGAACAATGCTAGTTGACTTTCAAAGGTGGAAGTGAACAAAAAGGAAAGAGTAATAGCAGTTAACTTTAAGAACGGTCAAACATTCAACAACGTAATGCCTCTTCTGCTCTGCTTGCAGTGCTTCTAATATTAGGGTGCATGATATGCTAGAGAGGTGGAGCAAGGAAGCAAATAAGGATGGCCTGGAAACTTATCTGTTAATTAAGCAGAGGGCCTTATTCTTGAGGGCAGTAAGTGAGCAGTGAGTTCTGGTCATTTTCCTTTCTCTTTCAAATGGTGATTACACTGAATACACATCTTTCCAAATCTTTGCAGCCATACACTGCACCTTAGCTACAGTGTTTGCTGTCAACATGGAAACACTGTCAATAGCAGACACTCTGCCTCCCTGATCTCTAGCAGGGCTCCAGCAGGAGGTGGCATGGTTTTGCTTCCTAGCCAATAGTCTTTAGCTACTTGTAGGTGCATGTATGTAAATATTTTCCTTTGCTTCTCATCATGTACATTTGTTCTTGTCTCTCCATACTGCTTAGAGAAAGTATCACAATTTAAATTGATAAACCAGTGGGAGTAAGGATAGGATTAATTCTGTGGCTTCCAGAGTTTGGGGATTTTTTGACAGTTCTTAAGATGTAAGTCTGCCTAGTTAGGAAAAAAACACTTGTAAGCTTCTGTGCACAGAGTAGGGATAGCATCTCCCTGAAGAAATGTTCAGATATCTGCAGGGTGAATGAGGGTGAAAACTAGCTGGTAAATTAAATTTGCTGTTTCTGGGATAATTAGTGTTTAGGGACCATGGTATTTTGCACTTTGTATCCTATAGAGTTCAAACCAAAAATCAGTAAAAAATGCTGCTTTCTTTGCTTCACATTTCATTCAGGTTCCATTTATAAGGACCATTTTTGTATGTAGTGGGTTACTGAGCTAAATGAAGAACCTGTGTTACTTCAGAGCAGAAGCCCAGTAACAGTAAAAACAGGGAAGCTGAGGGTATTGCTTTCACTTCACCACAGTGCAGTACTGATCAGCAGGAGAGAAAGCTTGTGTGGCCTTTGAGCCTTCTTTCACATTAACTTTTCAAGCAAAGTTTACAGTCACCGACTAACTTGTGCCTCAGCCTCTCTAATATTTGTCTTAGCATCTATTTTAAGTCATAAATGTATTTGCTTTGTTAGTTGGATGAGCAGTTAGGTGAAAAATTCTTTTATCACACTCCTTTTCCATTCCTACAGTGATTACTGACTTTGATGGAAAGAAGAAATGAAACACAACTATTCAATGTTTCACTGTTTTGCAGGACAGAAAATGGTTCTGATGTAAAAACAAAACATCAATTTTTCAAGTCAGTATCTATAACAAAATTTAGCTTTGTGGTCCCCCTTATGTTGATTTAACAGCTGTCTTCATAAAAAGATCCATTAATTTTGGTCATGCAGCTGCTCTTGGTCTGAAGAAAGAATTAGATTTTAATCAACTTAACGGCTAAGTATTAAGAAAGGCTTTTGGCATTGTCTGGGGTTTCTGTGGCCATGGGGATGTATATTTCTGTATGTGTACATCTTTGTTCTATGACTAAATCTGTCATAAAGCTCTTCCAGCTGTGGCCATACACATCTTAAGTGACTTAAGCAATCACTTCTGTCTTTGCTGGGCACATTGAGATTTGCCTTATATTGTGAATTGTCCTTAGCATAGTCTGTGCTCAGGTACTTAATATATTAGATGATTCCTTGGTCCTCTCATTCCTTTTATATTATTACGAACTGGACAGCAGCCAGCTGTAGAAACAAATTCATCATTCTGAAAAGATTCCACCCAATGACAGACTTAGGAAAAGGTGTTTCTTAGTGGCAGTTTTTACTGGTTTCCTTTACAACTTTTTCATTTACAGGGCTTATTGTATTTCTGTGTCGCTTACTGTATTTTTGTGTCACTTTTCTGGCCATGTCTACATGATTACAAAGATATTTAGACTTTCTTTTCTTATGGTTTTTCCCCTCCAGCTACGAACCTCTCTTGGAAAAGGAAGAGCATTTCTTCGTTACTCCCTGGTTCACCAAAGACTAGCAGACACCTTACAGCAATGTTTTATGAACACCAAAGTGACCAGGTGAATAGCAAAGAGCTTTCTAAAGTAACGGGTGTTTGCTCAGAGTGATCAAGCAACATCACCTAGCAGCTGTTGAAAGAAATTGAAATGCTTCCAAATGTTTGGCTTAGAGAGCTGGTAATAGGATATGAAGGATCATAGACCTTTTGGCCTGGGTCAGTGGTTCATACCTATCTTGGGCTTGTAAAGATTGAAAGTTATTACAGCTTAATATGTGTGGAGTGGGTTGTGCTGATGCTTCTGTACGTCAGTTTCAAAGGTGATGTATTTATAAGTATTGGAGATCCTGGGTTTGATGGGCTATTCATCATGAGAGAGGATTAATTTGGAGGTGTTGCATAAAGCCCCAGAAAGCATTTGCATATATCTCTGGGTGGTCACACAGAGGAACAACTTGCCCTTGGCCAAGAAAACTCCAAAGATAGTTTGTATTTGGTTGGAGGGACACTGCTAGGGCTTTAAGAAAAAGCCAGCTATTTTCACAATGTGTTTAGCTCTGGATGTGGCTTTCTGTTCCTCATTTTTGATGTATTAAATGTGTGCTTTAGGTATTTGCTGTGTGATTATCCAGTGTATAGCAAATATTTTGTATTATCAGCGATTTCCAAGCACTAGAGGAAAAAATATTTTGTGCAGGGACTCCTTTAAAGATATTTATGTGGAATTAATTAAATTTGTTTTATTTCATTGACATTGAAGGGATGGGATATTGTTTGGTGGGTCTGGTTGTTTTCATTTGTGTTTAGAATACTGTATCATAGTTTTTCTGAGGTGGAGTGAGTAATGCTGTAGGGTTTCTTTGTAAGACAAACTGCTGCTTCTCTTTTGCTTATGAATGAGTATAACTTCGCTTTTTTTTGTTTGTTTTCAAGTGACTGGTACTATGCAAGAAGTCCATTTCTGAATTCCAAAATGAGTTCTGACATTGTGGGTCAACTCTATGAGCTCACTGATGTTCAGTTTGACTTGGCATCAAGAGGCTATGATTTAGATGCTGCTTGGCCAGCATTTGCAAGGTAAGATGGTGCGACCCTGTGATTTTGTATGAACAAGGACATAAAACATCTGCTTCCTAAAGAATCAGTAAAAGCTTCTGTTTTGAGGGTAGGAATACTTGTGTTTGAGCAAGTATACACTTTTTCCATATAATTAATCCATGACCAAATTCTCCTGCTTCTCCTTCAGTATACTGAGCACCAGCAATCAGAGATGGTGCTCTGTAATATGGCCCTTGCAGTAGCTGCAGTTTAGGCCCAAATCCCAAGCTATTCTCATCTATACAGGCACAAGAAGAAATCTTCTCAGCTTCCTCTGTTGCAAGAGCTGAGACATGTAGTGACTGCACAGCCAAGCAGTGTGCTTCACTGGCAGACATGGTGATCCCACCTAAAAGTGGGGGATAACAAAAACTGGTCCAGATCCATTTGTGTCAATGGGAGTTTTCTAGAGCCCTTTGCTGCCACCACCTGGTTGAGCCTCCGCCATACAGCAGCACAATTCCTTAGAGCAAAGCTGCGCTGGTTCTTGAGGATGTGGGAAGTGACAGCTACCAGCCCCATCACCTTTTATAGATGCCTTCGGTATCCCTGTCTTATTTTTCATCAACTTCAGTGGTTGTTGGCCAAGACAGCAGGTGCAGTTATGTCCTTTTTTATGTACTAGTTACCGCTAGATAAATTTTACATATACAAGTTGAAGCACACATACATATGTGCTTAAACATACACTATATATTGTTTCTCTGTGTGATCAACAGGAGGACTCTGTCCTCACTTGGATCTTCAGCATATTTATGGAAGCCCCCAAGTCGCAGTTCCAGCATGAGCAGTTTAGTGAGCAATTATTTGCAGGTAAGCAAATTGCAAATAAATGTTTATATGTTATGGTAGGTCTTTGGTTGGCATAGTTCCAGAGAACTTAGTAGTTTTATGATGGTTATGAGTCTTATAATCTAAACTCCAAAAAGCATTTTTAATTAAAAGTAGAGGGAATTCTGTCAGCTGCTTCAACTTAACATGCAAATCTTGTAAAAGAAAAAAAATATCTTCAGAAGACTACCTGCAGATAGGTATGTTTTCATTTATCTTTAACGTGGGGAAAACAAGCCCCATTTCCTACAAGTTGATATCTTGTAATGCTATGAAGGCAATACACAATGTCACTGTACATTAAGAACCTGAACTTGCTCTCATTTCAGCACACAATTTAAATGCATGTTTAATACTAGTTAAACTTTCTAATTTTCCCCTTCTGCTCATTTAGGCACAAGAGTTTCCTTCCAGCCCTGATGTAAATAACTCACTAAATGCTGAACACCTTGAGGGCTATGAAGAGATGCGTTTAGAACTTGACCAGGCTGAGCTGAGGCAGAGGGAACTTCAAGATCGTATTCACCAGCTAGAAATTGAAAACCGGGAGCTCCAGGCAGCTGTCAGCCTTCAAAAAGAACAAGTACAAGTAGAAAAGGAGAAGAGCAATAACTACAGTGAGGAGAACTCCCGGCTGACAAAGATGATCACAGAGTTACAGAAGCAGTGTGAGGTCTCACACTCCACTCAGAGCACTGTCCATGACCTGCAGAAGTGCCTACAGTCACTGGAACTGAATGCGGCAGAGCAGCAGAAGGAGCACTCAACAAAGGTGGAGCAGCTGTTGACCAGCAAGGAAGATTGTGCCTCAAAACTGCAGGTTTTGAACCAGGAGCTGGAGACCTCTAGGGCTTTGAGTGCTGTGAAGGATCTTTGCATTGATGAGCTCAAAGCCAAGCTGAGTTCCACAGAACAGAAGCACCTCAACCTCCTTGCAAAAGTTGATGCTGCCTTGGATGAGAAGGGACAGCAAGCCACAGCCCAATATGACTCTGCACTACAAATAGGAGCACTGTTAGAGAAGCTTCAGGAGATGGAAAAGGAAAAGGCAGATATGCAAAGACTCAGTGATGAACATGCATCTCAGCTGAAAGCAGCAAGGGAGGAGCTGTTGCTGAAAGAACAGGCTCAGAAGGAACTGGAATCCAGATACAGTAGCCTCACTTATAACTCCAAAGAAGAGAGTGAAAAGCTGATTGGGAGCCTGGAGACCATGGCAAAGGAAAAGGATGCACTTCAGAAGGCCCTGACTCTGAAAGGAAAGGAGATGGCTGAGCTCCAGACCCAGGTAATGGGGTCGCTGGCTCAGGTGGGTTCACTGGAAAAAAATCTTGAGGAAGCCAGGAAGGAAAAAGAGAAACTTGAGGAGGAGTATGGTAGGAGGGAAGGAGCACTGAAGCAGGAAGCCCAGTTGCAAGCAGAGCAACTTGAACTACAGGAGGGTCGCTTAACAAAGGTGAGTCAGACTGTGTGTAGCCTTCAGGAGCAAAACCGGAAACTCATGTCTGAGAAGGAGCATCTTGGGCAGAAAGTCAAGGAGCTGGAGGAGCAGATGGAGCAGCAAAACTCTGCAGTGAGCGAATTGGATGAGGAGAGCAGGAAACTGAAAGCAGAGAATGAGAATTTGCAGCAGTCCAAGAAGAAGATGGAAGAGAAGCTGAAAAATCTGGAAGCTTCTAAAGCTTCACTAGAAGCCGATGTAGCCAGGTTGAGTGCCTCTGAGAAACAACTTCAGAGTGAGATAGATGATGCACTGGTGTCAGTTGATGAAAAAGAAAAGAAGCTCCGGGGTGAGAATAAACAGTTGGATGAAGACTTGCAGAATGCTAGGAGGCAACGCCAAATTCTAGAGGAGAGGCTGGAGGCTCTGCGCTCAGAATATGAAGAACTAAAGGAAAGAGAAGAGACTTCCAAGCAGTCTTACACCTCACTTGAAGCACAGCTGAAGAGTGCCAAACAGCATAGTTTACAAATGGAAAAAAGCTTGGACACCTTGAAGGAAAGCAAAGAGTGTCTCCAGTCACAGCTCACAGAGAAGGAAGTAGAACTGCAGAGCATGGAGAGCCAATGTGAGCAGCTAAGAGCAGAAGCTGAAAGATACAGGAAGAAAGCAGAGACTCTTGAGATAGAAAAGCTCAGTGTTGAAAAGACATGCCTTCATCAGACAAAGCTTATAGAATCTCTCACATCAGAAAAGGAATCAGTGGAAAAACAGCAACTACAGCAGGCCGCGTCCCTGGAGAAGGAGGCAAAAGAGCTGGCCTTCAGACTGACCATGAGTGAAGAGCAGCTGGAGGTCAGCCGAGGTGAAGTGTCCAGGCTGCAGGCAGAAGTTCTTGACCTGCGAGTCAAGCTTCAGCAGGCCACTGATGAGAGAGAGAGGGTGAGAGGTGAGCTGGAAGTCACTGAGACTGTCTTGAGTGAGCAGAAGATGCTTGTCCAGCAGCTGAAAGAGCAGAGTGAGTCTCTCAACAGAAATCACGTGCAAGAACTGGTGGAGTGTAAAGAAAGGGAAGAAATGCTGAGAAAAGAGCAGGAGAGAACAGCCCATCAAAAAGCTGAGCTGGAAAATAATTTGATGAACCTAAAGGAAGAGCTGTCTAAGGTTAAGCGGTACTTGGAAAATGCTAGAGTGGAAAATGAAGAAAATAAAGATCTCCTCCACAGGACCAACACTGATATGGCTGAACTTGGTATTCAGATTTGTGCCTTGTCCTCTGAAAAGGTGGATGCAGAAGAGCAGTTGGCCCAGGCCACAGAAAGGTTCAAAGAACTGGAAGAACAGGCAGCAGAGCAACAGGAGAAGCTGAAGCTTGACATCTCTAATCTCAGAGAAGAGAACAAGAGCCTGCAAGAGAAATTAGAGGAGGCTCAAATGTGTGCTGCAGCTGTCCCAAGTCTGCAATTGCAGCTGGAGACAATAAAGAAACAGGCACAGAGTTTCCAAGAGACCAGCCAAGAAGAGCTGTCTGCAATAAAATTTCAAATGAGCACAGAGATTCTAAATTATCAGACAAAATGCAAGGTAAATTATTGTAATTATTATAGCTGAGGGAGCTGCTTTACCATCTGCTGCACCAATTACTGCATGAAATCATAAGGTTTGTGTGGGTCAGGCTCTGAGATTAACATGCAACTAGCCTTAGCCTGGGAATCTGAAAAGGTCTCTGTGCTCATGACCTAAGCCTATCTGAGGTAAAATAACTCTGATTCAGAGTTTTATGGACATGTATAGTGGAGAGGCCATGTGATATGGAAAAGCAAGTCAGTACTAACAAGGGTGATGATTTCTTACGTTGGCACTGAAGGTGGCATCTGCTGTCCTTCTGGTCACAGCTGTGGTTTTTTCCTTTTTTTTGGAGGAACATTTCAAGACCTGTTCCTCACACCTGTAACACTGCTTCTCCTAAGAACTGATTTTGATGAAAGGAAACTTAGACTGAGACCAGTTGCTTTTGCATTTAATTCCCTCATGTGTTTTTGCTTTCAGCTGCTCAAGGTAGCAGCTGAGAAGACCAAAGTTTTGCTTCCAAAAAAGCATGAGTCACCCCTGTATATGTGAAACAGCACACCTAAAGGCTGAAGATCTCATTGTGTTTGCTTTTCCATTCTGATAAAATGTCTAAGATTAGTGGTTGATCAGAGGCTTATGCCACTGCATGAGTTTGACCTTCTTTTTGTTAAGAATTGCAATAGCCTATGCAAATAACAGCAAAACACAGTTAATGTGCCACCATAAAGGGAGTTTGCTTGATTCCAAGCGTTGAGTGTCTTTTTACCTATCTTTCATGAGCCAGTGGTGCTGCATTTATCCCATGCATGGCGGTAAGAGCACTCGTAATTCAGAGCTGAGAATTTTGCAGGTGAAGGGGTGGCCGCTGGAGGATTATTAACTACTGACTCCATCTCTCTGCCAGGCTGTCAGTGAGGAGTGTGGGAAAGTAAGAGAGCAACTTGAGGAGCAGAAACGACAACAGCATGCAGCTGAGGAAGAGATTACAGAGTTACAAGTACGTGCTTGATCTGAATTAAAACCAGAGGTGTTTGTGTCAGCAGGCATTAGTGTTACAACTGGGAAAGCAAGCAGCATTTCTGACGGCTGGCTGAGTCTGAGAATGCCCTTGTATAAATACAGGTGCTGCAGACAAAATACTGGGCAGCTGACAGCCACTGAAGCAGAGATTATGAAAAGCACAATGTCACTTAGGATTTGTCCTGCCTTGAAAGCTGGTCAGGTTTTATGTAAGACCTGGCTATGTGTTCTCTTCTTAAATGGGAGTGCAGGTTTAAGATGTGTCTTTCTTAGGCCCTGCATGCCCACACAGCCACATGTGTAGATCCACCTGTTTGCAAGCTGCAAAGGGCACTGAGTCAGAGAATTAATATGGCTGAGAAATAACCCAGCCAGAAAAAACCAAAATTTTTGCTATAAATTTATCAAACAGTTGAGTTAGAAGGGTCATACTGAGTTGTAAGGAATCCAGAAAGAAGAAAGTTAATATTACTGGATGTGGCCTTGCCTTCTAGGAGAAACACATGCCTTTAGATGCAATTCGGTATGTTCCCTGAGAACTCCAAGTTTGGCAGACTTCTCTGGAGAGTCTAGCTGTGAAAGAAGTTGGGTTGTTTTCAATTGTCCTTCATATTCCGTGTGGGCTTTAATAAACAACATTTTCCTTCTATTTAATTTTTCTCTTTTGAAGCTTTTAGGTGGTGATAAAGCTTCCAGGGTGTATTCTTTTGCCATTATTTTAGAGAGATTTTTCTTGATAAGGAGGCATAAGCTCAACTGACATGGACTAACAAGAATTACAGGCTTAATACTGTCTTACTTTAGCGTGTATCCCTTATTCAGTGTGACAGAAGTAATCAGTCACTAGTACACAACTAATTACTGCCTGCTTATACAATAATATCTTAATTGGTCGTTTGGCTGTAACTGATTCTTTTAAAAGATTGTTAGTTGTCTTGGTAATTGTCCTGTGCATGGTAAAGTCTTGTTTTTGTATGTAAGAAAATACAGTAATTTATTTCACTAGGCTGCAAACACGAGTTTGTGTAGAAAGCTGGATGAAGCAAGAGAGCAGCTGTCAGAATCAGAATCTGCTCGGCTGCAGAAGGAAGAGGAGGTGACTTCTCTTAGAGAACTCTTGGAAAGGTGAGTGTTTGTGGTTTCTAAACAAGCTGTTAATTGCAGGCCAAGCAAGGGGACAGTAATCAAAACATATTGAAAGTTGCCATGGTTTATGAAGTACCATAAGCTGCAGGGTTTATATAGAAAAAATAGCGCATGGGTACTTACAGGGGATATCAGATTGACATTTTAGATGAGAAACATGGAAATTATCCAGCACACGTGAATGCATGGTTTAGTTTTTACTGTATTGTTAATTTAGCTGACACAAATTTATGAAAGGCACTTTTATAACCTGTTTTTACTTTATAGTTTAAGCACAAAATTAAAACAGTTTTGGGGTTTTTTTGTAAGGAATGGAAAATTTGTGCTTTTGGACAGTTTGCTTTTTCTCTCTTCTTCGTGAAGTTTCAGGGAATCAGTAAGAATTATCTGAACGGGACCACATCCTGCATTTCTCTGTCAGGTTTCTTATCAGCTTTAGTAATCTAACTCAGGGTGTGTTTCAAGGTCTGTAATGTGGGTCTGTGTGGTGTGGATAATCTGGCAGTCGGAAATAGATCTTCATGAGGCATGGGCTCACACAGAGTCTTAATAGCCTAACCCAAGCCTATGTATTTTTATGTTTTTGTGCTGATATCATCTGTATTATTCCTAGCTGGCAGTTATCATAAGCTTTACTATAAGCAGGGCATCCAAGAAATTGCTGGTTGCTGGCAGTGTTCACTAGATAATGTATCTATGTGCCTTTTCAGTGATGCAGAAAACTGGGGAGATTCTGTCTAGCTCTAAAAAATATGCACACTGAGAAAAATGTCACTGAAACTACCTGTTTATCAGGGTGAAGGAGCTGTTCCTCCCACAGGGAAGACTTGAGTGCACATGAGCTAAAAATGATTCATAATTGCCTCTGAATTTGATCAGGATCCAAAAAGAAGCTGATGAAGCAAAAGAGAAGATCCTGGATTACACTGAGAAGCTCAGCAAGGTGGCAGCAGACAAAGATAGCAGTGACCAGAAGTTATTCGCTGAACTGGATGACCTGACAAGAACAAAGCAGTTCCTTGAAGAACGTTTGATAGAACTTATCAGGTTGGCATCAAAATAAACGGCAAGCAGAAATTAAAATCCTTGCTTAGGATGTTCAGGGATACTGCTTAGGTTGTCCAGTTGTATTCCTGAATTGAAGACACGAGTAATGGCCAAATTCATTAGCTGTTGAAATTCTGCATTTCCATAATATAGTCGAAAAATGTAACACTCAATAGTATCTCCTTAATTTGCTGTCTGTTTTGAAAAAGTATGTAGTTCTCTGCACAGCATGGGTTTTTCTCCCTGTCTTTGCAGAAGCTTCAGTAGGTTTTTCGATCTGTCTTTACTTCTGAAAGCTCCTCAGTTTAGAGCAAAGGAATTTTTACTGTGAAGCTTTCACCAACATTCCAGTAGAGGCTGGTTAACAGTAAACCAGCCCTGACAACTTCTATGTGTTTTTCTTTCTTTTAACTGTGTCACTGCAGAGATAAGGATGCTTTGTGGCAAAAATCCGATGCTCTGGAGTTCCAGCAGAAGCTTAGTGCAGAGCAGAGGTGGCAGGGGGACACAGAAGTTAATCACTGTCTGGACTGCCAGAGAGAGTTCTCATGGATGGTGCGCCGACACCACTGCAGGTCAGTTTTTGAACTGTATTGCACTGTTCACAAGTAAAACTCAGTATGATCATCTACATGGAGGAAATATTTCTTAATGTTCACAGTTCAGTGATCAAAATCATTGATACATGACATTGTAGCAGCTGAAAGAACACATGAGCTTACAAGGGGATAAGACATTGTTGGAAAGATCCCTTAACTTGTATTAAGGCGAAGATCTGGATGCAACTCTGACTTGGGGGGGTCTGTTAGTTTCTCATTTCTGGAAACAAAGATAATCACACCCTGTATAGTGTGTTTCTTTGAAGGACCGTGCACTGCTCTGTTCTTGCTCTAAACAATATTCACTAGGATGGCTTTGCTACTGTGATGGAAGTATTCCAGAACAAGTTTCAACATGCTGTGCAATTATAAATTTGTTTACTTACACTAAGTATTTTCAGACATAATTAACTATTGCAGAGTAATATTTTTTTTAAAAAGTAGATATTAAATTATTTCCCCTACAGTTAGTATTAGTTATCTGATCTAGATTTATTAAAATGTATTTAAATGAATACATTTCAGGGTCCTAGTGATATGTTTGGTTTGGCTCTTTACTGTTCCTTATCCTCATGACCTGATTTGTCATGTTAGGAAAGAAGGAAGCACTGGAACTGTTTCCATTTCATGTGAATGTAAACAACATTCTATAGAGATTAGTGAATGGTGAAGTCATTTTGGGTAGCAACTTCCAAATTACTCACTTCTGCTAAAGTCTCTGGAAGCTGCTTGCGTCTTCACCCAGTAATGATTTAAATGATTATGAAAAACACAACCATTAAAATTTCATGAGTAGCAGTCATTCCTGCTGAGTGCTTTTGTTCATGAAAATCTCAACATGCTCATTAAAAAGTAGTTGACAAGTTTATTACTGTGAGACTTCAGAGTGGAGAGGGCAGGAGGGATGAGTGTAAATGTATGTGTCCAATACTGTTTTTTCCTCCCTGTCTGAAGGGGAGAGGGGTCATTATGGAGCAGAGACATATAGATGTGTTTTTACAATCAAGTCAAGTTTTGTTTTACCTGTCTACGAGATTTAGCCTGTGTGATATTATTAAGTACATTTCCTTCCTATAAACTTAGTATAAATATTATTTATTTGTATTGCATATTTGTAGGCACTTAGTTGTTTTATGTCTTTAAATGATTTTTTCTTGTTGTTTGTGGGGGTTTTTTTGGGTTTGGGGTTTTTTTTTTTGTATTTTTGTTTTTTCTGTTTTCCCTGCTTATTAAGGTAGCAAAGTGTGAATGTGAATTTCTGTCCTGTGCTTGTCAGGAAGACTTGCTTCACTTCAGAAAGGAGCACAGTCTGTTATGAGTTCTGTCAAGGGGTGTAGCTTTCATGCTTTTGCAGAAAACAAGACCATTATGAGACAGCCCCAAACTCTGTCACATAGATATGTTCCACCTCTATGTGGTACTTTTCTAACACCTTTGGTTTTGAATAATTTCTAGAATGTGTGGCCGTATTTTCTGCTACTACTGCTGCAACAACTACATGGTGACAAAGCCTGGTGGAAAAAAGGAGCGTTGCTGCAGAGCTTGCTTTAATAAGCCTAGAGTCATTGTGGACAGTACAGATGACTCTGGATCCAGTGCCAATCAGGAAGGATCACCAGCTTCATTGGAATCGCCTGTGTCACCATCTGAGAGGGCTTTTGGTTAGTTTATTGTTTGCATGCTGTGGAGAAATAAGTTGGGTTCTTTGACAGTCTCAAGAAACCACATGTTCACCTCCTGCTCCAATGACCTGCAGGAGGTCATGGAGTGTTTTCAGGGTGGGACTGATCCTGTCTTTAAATTTGATTGGTATTAAGAGAAATGTCCATGTATATTAAATGAATGTCAGTCAGCCCAAGATCTTCCATTAGTTAAAATAGTTATCTAATGCTTCTGTAAATGTAGAGGAATGGCCCAGGCTTCCCCCTTAAGACCTTTGCGTGTTTGTTTTCCAGACAACCAGCTAATAGTGTTTATGTTTCTTCTCATGTTTTTTTCGGCACAGTTGCAAGTGAAGCCTCTAAACCACCAGATGATGCAGCATTTGATATAATCACTGATGAGGAGCTGTGCCAAGTACAGGAATCAGACTCTCTCCACAATGAAAGTCAGATGGAAAGAGACTCTTTGGATCAAAGTGTGACAGATCTGTGAGTAAACACTGCTTCTTGAAGAAGGGACTTTTTGGGATTGGCTTTAGAATGTTCTTCTTTTTCCCCCATTCAGTGAGAGTAGTCAACCTCTCTGTAAAGTGAAGACACCTCTGTTCCCAGGCCACATGTTCAGTAGACCAACACAAGATAATTTTGGTCTATTTGCACAGTCAGCATCCAATCTAGTAAATCTAAACCGCTCCATGGTCTCCCTCCACCTGCTTCACCACAGCACGGGGGAGTAGTCCCAGCTCTGTGCTGTCATCAGGCCACCTGTCACCATTAAAGTCAGCATTCAGGCTCTCTGTGTCTGTAGAATTCCTTACTACCTTAGAGATAACAGCTTACAGAAAAGAAAAAGAGCAATTGTGTAGCTACATCTGGCACAAGTTTGTTCTTTTCTTTCTTAAGAAATTGGAGTGAGTGCAGATTTCAGTAATTTTTTTACACCTATTCTACATAAAATACCACTGAAAAGGATTTAAGGCCATCTGAATATCCAAATACTTGGCTTGCAAATTACATTGTAGTGTTATAGTTTAATGTGTATCCATTTTTAGGCAAAATACTGTTTTACTATTGTTCAGATGTTTTGAAATATTTTACAAAAATTCCATTCTGTAAAGTATATTTTCTTTTGAGAAGAAAAAACAAAAAGAGCAATTGCACCTAAATGACGTACTTGCTTTGCTTCCAAGCAGAAAAATAGACATGATAAATCTAAATGCTAAACTGAAAATAGTCACGGAGTAAATAGTCTGCTGCTGAGAAAGCAGACCTAGACTCTTTTGCACTCAGCAGACTCATTTCCGGTGTAAACCACAATGACTTGCAGTTTGGATTGAAGACAGACAGTACAGACATGTTTACATGGTAAAAAAACTTTTCAAAATTCTACACATTTGTTTCTTGGTAAATACCGTATATGTATTCTGCCTACTTTGTATACAGTTTACACTGACAGTATATTCCTGGTTATGATGTGCTAGGCAGACATGAATGAACTGAGCTTCATAGTGCCCTTGTGAATTTAGTATTGCCTTTATTTTGCAAAAGGACAGTTTTATGAAGAAAAAAGTGAAGTGTACTACATTTAATTCATGCTATCTGCAGCAGGTATATAACAGGTGAGTTAGCTCTGGAGAAAACAACCAGGAGAAAAGAAATAAGTGGGCTGCCATTTGTTTTAATTCAAGATTGGTCTAAATTAATTTTGTCTGACAAAGTGTTCAGGCAGGAAGGCAGGATTGCCACTAACAAGGGAATACAATTCTTGAAGAGCACCCATGGAACAACTTACTTGCACCATGTAAACTTTTAAGGTTCTCCATCTTCCCTTGTTGTCAGATTATAGGCAGGAGAGCCATGAAACAGTGCTTTATCCTCTGTTGCTTTTCGTTATCAGTTTCATGGGCAGGTGGGAGAGTCCTACTGTGGTTGTACTTTGAACTTGAGACGTTCTTTGCAGAGAACACAAACGATGCCTGCCCTTTCCCATGACACCTGTAATGTTTGGAAATACTGTTTGTAATGTTTGGCCTGAGCACTGGAGAGGAGAATGGCCTTCTTACATTGCAGACGACTTGAGCATCTGGTGTTGATTGTGGGTTTGTGTTGTGAGAGATCTAGAAATTGATACGTGAGTCAGATGGTGGTGTGGTGCCTGTGGTGCATGGTGAAGAAAAATAACAGGGCCACAGTGGTGATTGTGACAGCACACAAGTTTTCTTGCTTGTGTCTGTGGTGAGGAGTACACATGTACCCAAAGCTTGGGTGTTACTTAGCACATGAGCAGATAGTGCAGCATGAGATACTTTGGTTGGTTGTGAGTAAATATGCCAGAGCCACTGTACTGAGTACGAGCAAAGGTTCTGCTGACCCTCCATCTTTGACAGCAGCCCATGAGAGATGTACTGAAAATTTTCCCACATTTCAAGGATCTGCAGTTCAGTGACTTTCTCAGCTACTGGTTTGATTGCTGCAGATTTCTTGGCTGTACCTGACTGAGCACCTTGAACTTCACGTAGACCTGTGATCTTTATTCTTTTTCTTCTGAAGTGTCCAGCTAAATGTGGCCTGATTTCTATGTGGAAACTTCACATAGTCTCCACTGGCATTCCAATAATGTTCTCTTTGCATGAAATTGAATATTTGGAGCAGAATTTGCTTTGATATTTGTACAGGGAACACACAAAGGGTCCATGATGGTGGTTGCTAGATGCAGGTCTGAGGAAGGCATACAAATAAGTAAGTTTTCAGGCAAACTTCTTTATTGAGATCTGCTGAAAATAATCCAAGCTATTTTGGTTTTGCCAGAGATTTGAACCAGCTGGTGGAGCTCTAAAAATGAGGGAGATGAGCAGCCAAGAGAGGAAAGAGAAGGGAGGCTTGCTGTCCAAGTAGAAATCTGAGATTGACATGCTCTGTTGACATAATTTCTTATGACCTTACTCTGGCTGACTGCAGAGATTTTCACACTGACTGTACCTATTCTAGTTGTGAGTCCTTGCTGGACTGAAAATGCAAGTTGGTCCTCAAAGCAGTGAATTATCTTAAAGGACATTCCTGTTCCTATTTGTCCCCCTTTTGATGCCTACTGTACTTTTACTCTTTTTTTCACTTGGTCTCTTCACTTAGCCCTGCCACTGTTCTTTCCTTGAAGTGATGTGAAACAATTACAGCAAAATTATTTCATAACAGAAAATTTTGAGAGACTGCCTTTACTGGTACAGGTCAGTTGAGCATCAATTAAAACTCACCTTGGCCATGAACTGCAGAGGTGTGTGGCAGGATAATGAGATGATTTTACCAGCATAACTGTAGCTGACCTTGAAGTAGCCCTTTCCTAAAGGTTACGATTAGGCAACAGTTACTTCATCCTTTCAGGTCTGTTATGTGTGTTTGGACCAACCCGATCAAAATCTTAAATGTGAGAAGCTGAGATTAATTGTGCAATTGTGATATATCCTGCTACTTCAAAGGTCATGGTTTTTCTTAGAAGTGTTGTATTTTTAAACTCTTGTTTCTAAAGCATTCACATTTGCATACTGTGTTCTAAAACAAAGGGCCCCAGGATAAACCAGTGCACTATGTTTCAATTTTTATGTGTTGTAGGCGTAACATGCCTGCAATAAATGTTGCAGCAGCAAGATCAAGATCATAGACAGCAGAAGAGTGAAAAAAACCCCAAAGTTGCCACTAGCCCAGTACAGGAACAAAGAGTTTATTCACACCTTGGTAGTGGTAGAAAGAACATCTCAGCCTGTCTGCACAGTGGTTGCTTTGGTTTGGATTCTTTTTCTTCCTTAATGACTCACAAAACTCTTTGCTGACCTAATTACAACTCACGTGGCCGGACAGGGCGCGGTGTAACCGAAAGGGGGAAGTGAACGTGGTCTGAAGCATTCCCTGCCCAGTGCAGAACCAGCCAAGAAGGAGCGGGGACAGGAGCACCTCTTGCCACCCTATGCTGGCAAAGCCTGCATTGTCGTTGTGTGTTGAGATAGCATCTTTACACGTGAAATCACACCACATTCCTTCCTAGCTTTTTTTTTAAGGATATTTCACTGTGGGAGAAACAGGAGATTATGTAGTAACGCGGTGCTGCCGCTCGCCCGACCCCCCTCGGGGGATGCCTCGTTCTGCCGGGCGGGCAGAGCAGCGCGCCCTTCCCGCCGCCGGTCCGGGCTCGGCTGGCTCAGTTCCAGAGCGGGAGAGCTCCCAGGATCGCACCCAGGATCTGGGAAGCCCTCCGGTGTCAAAGGCGCTGGAGAGAAAGGAGAGGCGGAGGGACTCTTCGGTGGAGAACAGCAGGGGTTTATTTCCCCCGCACAGGAGCGAAGAGCGGCGGGGAAACAAAGAGCCAGGAGCGGGGTGTTACACAGTGTCTTATACCGGGGGAGAGGAGCGGGGGATACCTGGGAACACACCAACTGGGGTACAGCACGCAGGCAGACTGACAGCACATGAACCGGTAACAGTAGCAGGGCGAGGAGAGGGGCAGCAAGGAACCAATGAGGAATCCCGCGGCAGAGAAGGTTCCGGGACACGATGCAGTGTGAGAAAAGCCAGCGAGGCTACAGGGACTAACATAGGTGGGGACAGGGATTTTGGGACGAACACAGCTTCTCACCCTAAGTGAAAAGAAAGAGAGATGCCTCAGGAACGCTGCCTGAGCCTGCTGAGGTAACCCAAGTGATCTTTGAATCACTGCAACAATGTAGTAAGGAAAGGATTGCCCAAGCAGCTGTTTCCTATGGGGAAAAATGGTGACATGGGCACAATGCTGCCAAAAAGGGTCAGATTCCTGAGCTGCAGTACTCTGATAGGAAGGCCTGGGTATTAATGGGGAGTAAAGGAAGATACAGAGGATGTGTTTTTTGCAGGAATGGTTTGAAACAGTTAAAACTGGTATTTCAAAGGTGTAATGCAAAGGACTTTGACACTTTGGGCCAGACCCAGCCCTGCCTTTATCACAAACAGCCCACAGCTGCATAAAGTCCTCCCTTTGCTCCTCTGCAACATCCCTTCTTTCTTTTCCCTATTCCAGTCTCCACACCTGTTCTACTACTTTCTGCAAGAGCTTTTGCACACTTTTCTGCCCCCTGCACACCTTTTTGCCTCCAGCCGGGAAGTGAAAAGACCAGAGGTGGAAAGGGAGAACTGGTGGAACGAGGTTGGAAAACAACTAAGGAATCCACAGTTTCATGACAAGGGAACTGAGGTGCCAGGAAAAACAGACTGGAAAGATGTCATGATGCAAAGAGTGTGTGGGGAATTGGGGTGTGAGAGTTTGCATCTATGGAAACACTGCTCAGTGTTGGAGCCTATGTGTGTGTGATATGATATCCCTGATGTTTACAAGGGGCCTGATAATCTGGCAACTGTTATCAGATATGAGATACAAAGATGTGTGTGGGACATTCAGACCGTGAACCTGGTATCAGATGAAAGGCAGATGAAAATGCTGCTTTATTACAGAAATTTTAGATGAATGCTGAAGGATATTGTATAGAGACCTTGTCCTAGATGGAAACAAAACCCCAAAACATCAAAAAAAACCCAACCACACATGAAACCCAATATGAAGATTGAAATATGTATGTTTTTAATCCAGGAATTCTCATTAAATGAATGGGCTGAACTAAAATATGTAATATATCTGAAACAAAACTCATAAAAGCTTTCATTAGCAAACACCATTCATAGAAAACCAGCAGGCCAGAGGTTTGGGAGTCAGGAAATTCAAATTACCTTTATGTCATGAAAAGTGGCATTTTATCTCATTGTTTTTTATGATTTTTGAAGATCTTCTGCACTGTTAACTCAGTTAGCAGCTTGGGCTGAAAAAGCAGGAAGCAGTGAAGTATCGTGATGAAAATAGGTTGGTCTAAAGCTGATCAGAGTGTTTTTACTAATGGTATTGTATTTCCTCTTTCACTTAGGCTCCCTATATCAGTATTTACAAAAAAAAAAGAAAAAAAGAAGCTGTAAAATAGTTGCCAGATTTTCTAGGCAGTTTTCTAGTGGGTACATGCTTGTGGCATCTGCACTATATGATGCAGTAAAAGTTTGAGTCTTCCTCTTTGGCGGTTTGCCACCATAACTTGCCATTTGGCACATTTTGATTTTTTTATAATTTTGTGTTAGTACTTCCTGATTTTCCTTCCCATGAAGAAATAGAGGGTTAAGACAGCCATAAAAATAAGCAAGAGCTTTTGTTATGATAATTGCATATTCAAAGCTGCTGTTCAATTTAAAGTTCCAGTCTATGATCTTTATCAATCTGAAGAAAGTATAGGGTACCTGGGTAAGAATAAACAGGACCACTACAGAAAATATTTTTTATGGATTTGTTCTTTTGAAGACTTCTATCACACAGTAAGGTTCTAATAATTAGTGAGTAGCAGATGACCATGGCTAGCATGGGAATAAAATAAGCAAGAGTCACTTGGATCACGTCAAGAACCAGTTCTGTGCAATAGTTTGGGTATTCTTCCTGACATACTGGGTTATCAAAATTAACACCTCCTAAAAAACAAAGCGTGGTGCAGCAAATGCTTGTGAGATCACCCAGATCAAGACAGAGATTAATTTGCCCCGTGTCATTTGTTTGGTTTGACACGTGTGCTTTGCTGGCAAAAGTAACAGCAACAAGCTGGTCAAAGGTGATAGACATTAGAGTTAACACTGAAGTGTATACAAGCCCCATATAATATGACATGCCACGGTGCCTAAAGTCCACTCCTGAGCAGCAAAGTATGCCCAGAGTGGCAGCATCCAAAGAAAAACCCAGTCAGCTATAGCCACGTTCAGCAAAAGTACTGACAGTTTCTGTCAGTGTCTTCAGTTACATGTAGAAAACTAGTATGACAAAGACCAATGCATTTCCTGCTAGGCCAAGGATGAAAACAACAAAATACATATATGGCAGGAAGACTCTTTATTAATATGAAAATTCTCATTTCTGTTTTCACAGGGATCAGTGATGGAGAAGTTATAATAAAAATTAGCAGTATCTGTAGTTGCCATGTTGCCTTCTTTTTAAAGGCAGCCTGGAAGGAGGCGTATTGACATTTTTTTACTCAGCAAATAATTAAATCCTAATGCATCCAGGAGACAGACAAAATCCTAAGTGTCTACAGATAAGAGTTGTAGTAAAGCATCCATGACAGACAAAAGCAAGTCTATTTATTTGCTGAAGAGGATTGTCTTGACAGCCAAGACCCAAACACAACAGCTGGTGGATTTGGATACATCATCTGTTACCAGATTTATACTGATGGGGACTCAAAAGCATACTCAAAAGATAATTACAAAGAGGCTTCTGAAAACAGTATAAGGATTAAGCTTTCTAATATGTCAGCAGTTTAGTGCTTGGATTGAGGGTTTCTGGGGAAACCCATGAGAGAAGTAGAATTTGTTTTGCCAAATTTACCATTTAGGCTCAGGTTGCAGTCTCTGAGCGTCAGAGTTGTTTGGCTTGGGTTGGACCTGTTCCAAAAGGCAGGGTTTGAGTCTCAGTGAGTACTTCAGAACCTGTGGTTCAGTTAAGCCTCATCTTGTTCTTTAGATGTCAGTCACATCAGCGGATGGCAGCACTTCTCCCCCTTCTCAAGTGACTGACTGAAAACATGGAGGATTTTCATTTTTATATTACTCTTAGAGGGAGGAGTGACCAATTCTGTCAGCTCCTTCCATCACACTCCCTCTCAAGAGTTGATGGGGTTTTGCAGTGTCAGCTCCCCAAGATAAGGAGAGGCTTAACTCCTTAAGCCTCTTCTTAACTCAACAGCCCTGCAGTCAGTACTGTTGCCCGCACATAAAAGTAACAGCCCTAAGACTAATGATCTTTGCAAGCTGTTTGCCTAGTAAATTAAGTCTTTTGTGGTACACGTTTATTGGCTTTTTAAAGATTTAGCCCAAAAGCTAAATGCCCTCTCTCTTGAGCTACAAAACCATGTTTCTGTGAGATTAATCCGACTACAAGATATTACTCAGCGTAAGATTAGCAGAACTCGCCCCTGAATCCTTAAGATTGGCTGAAAGGCCTCACCTGGTGAGTTCTAAAGTACAGCAGTTGGAGTGTCCCTTGATTCTGCAAGAGAGGGAAACACTTTCAAAGAAACAAGGCCATGCAGGCAGATCTTTGCAGCAGCCTGTGCTACTGTAGCTGGAGTGCTTCTGGGACTCTGACTTGTAGAGCAGTGAGCTTATATCTCTGACTACTTAAGTTTGGTGCCTGCAAATGTGTATAAAGAAAAACAGCACCAAATTTGACTTATTTCTGCAGCATCATTTACTGAAAGAAGGCTACTGACACAAGAAATGTAAGGCTGTGTAATGCTCTTTAAAAACTGAGTTCTCCCTTGTGTTTCATTGCCTGTGACAGCAATTGCTCTGCCTCTAAGAAACAAACTGGGAGCAAGGTGCTAAATATTCACAAACTGCTCCTGTCAAACAGGGGAGCAGTAGGTTGTGACAACCACCTGCTTTTATCAGTTATTTTCAGATGTAGAATAAGGTATGAGCATGACACAGCAGTGGCTAAGTTGTGTGAAATAACATGTGGGCTGAGAGAGAGAGTAGCTGTTAATCCTGGACGGGTCAGTCTGAAGAACATTTGATTGTAAAGCTGTGAAGGACCTTGTGTGTGGAAACCAACCTGGCTGCAGGGAGCCTGCAGGCTCTGGGGTGGAGCAGCCTCTTGTGGAGGTACAGGCTGGGCAGGGGGGGCTGGGCAGCAGCTCTGCTGAAAAGACATGGGGCTCCTGGTGGATGCTGGTATAAACTCAGGCCAGAAACTGCTTCTGCTGTACCTCTCCTGTAATTCTGCCCCAGTTTCTCTTAATAGCCTCTAAAGAACTCTGAAAGGAGAAAATTTAAAGGTGTCTGAGCTAGTGTTACCCACAGAGGTGGCTGTAGCCTTGGTGACTTACAGGCTGCAGTATTTGGGCTATACTGACAGCAATTTGTCAGTATTTCTACTGTTGGTTTCCAGTCATCTGTTTGCTGCCTCCTGCTGGGAAGGGGACTTGAAAGCACCCTGGTAATCCCTAATCACTTATTCTGAGCCTTTTGCAAATTGCAGTGTTTCAAAGCTGTCTTCATCTCAGAGCCTTTGGCAAACCTCTTCCCTATCACAATACAAAAAAAAAAATAGAAAAGATTTTGCACATTTTCCCCTGGAGCACAGAAATATCCCTTTGTAACGATTGTTTCCCTAGCTTGCTTTCTCTGTATTGCCTCTTGTCTTGCAGATAGAGTGTGACCATTTTTAAGGCTGGGGAGTCCTTTTGTATTGTTAGGTGGGTTTTTTTACTTTGTTTCATGCAGGATGTAGCATAGCCAAGTCATACTTTTTTTGATAAATAGCTGGGATTTCCTATATAGAAGTAAGCAGCTTACCCATAGCACACAGTGATGGATCTTCATGTCCGTCCATTTTTTTTTGTGTAGTTTTGCAGTTGACTGTGTGATGCTTTCCCATCCCAATATATGCCAGGCTTTGCCCTTAGCACTTCCATCCCTTTCCCACCCATACACCTTCATGCAAGACACCGTCTTGCACCCCGTTAAAAACTCACTGAGCTCTATATCCCCCACTCTCCATCCCAAACCATGCCTCTTTTCTTGCCCATGTCAAGGGCTGTCTGTGGCTTCCTTTCTTATGATCCTTTACTGTCCTCTTTCTACTGCTTTTTGTTGGGTTGGAGAGGAAGGCTAATAACTAAGTCAGGATGCCTAGGGTGGGTCTGACCTGCTAGAGAACAGCAGGCCCAGGGAATCATTGGTGTACTTCAGCATAATGCCTTTGATTGTTTCTTTGCATTTTCAGATATGTTTGCTGGGCTAAGCAGCTGTTAGGGGCTCTGTACAGCCTCCAGTCTCCGTTTCAGGTTTCTGCCTTTCACACAATTCGGTAAGACTCTCACCTGGATGACAGAAGTTCTCTCCAGAAGTCATTGCACTGCTGACAGGGAGATGGCCTCTGGGATTTCACTGCTCAGCCACATGAAGCCAGCACCTCAGACACGTAGAGCTGTCAAGAGCTCAGGTGTTTATGAAAACAGAAAATTGCTGAGTCCAGAGATGAACCAGCTTTTTTCAGGCTTTAATTCTAAAAGTGACTTCTTTCTTTTAACTGCCCAAGCCATTTATGATGTGGGCCACAGTATTTTTAGTATCATTTGTAAGAAATGCTTTCCATGTATAAGAACAAGCACACTGGACCAGACCATCCACCTTAGGGACAATGACCAACAGCAGGTGCCTGAGTAAGTCCGTAAGAACAGGACAAGCATGAAGTAATAATTCTTCAAAATGGTCGATCAGCTTCCAGCAATCTGTGTCTTGAGGCTTTGCTGAATCAGAGCTGTTCTCTTCTTGCTGTAGTGTCTTTTCCATATTTCAGTTCTTCCTGCTTTTAGCCCCACTTCATTTCACTTTTAAAGAGAAAAGGAAGGGAAACAGTACAGACTGTTTAAATAGATACATCAGAGGGTGCCATATGCGTAGTCTGGGGACCTGGCAAGCTGCAGGAGCATCCTTAATGGTGACACAAATGGTGAATGGGTCATGCAAGAATAAATTCTCCTGTCAGGGGAAAAATGCTCCAGTTAAATCATGAGACTGTTTCTTATATTATAGGCTACCAGACCTTAGTTTAGACTGTTAGACTCAGTGAGATGTCATAAAAAGAAGGAGGATTTTCTTTGTGATTATAAGGCACTTTGGTTTCATACGCAAAGTAGGAGACTTAGCATTCCCTTAGCCTTAGATGTGTGGTGAATGTATTAGTTGGGGTAGCCAAGTGGCAAGCTAATCACCTAACCATGTACTGGGTGGCAGCAGCAGGAAGGAGGAAAATCATGTGTTAGAGGAGAACATGGAACATATATTGGTCCTGGGATTTAATTTACATTTCAGGGTTTAAAATGAAAGTTGAAATTAATGGATTAAATCAAGAACTCTAATGGCATTGTGTAGTAAATCATGGAGTTTGACACTTCTTGAAAGCCAGTAGTTGTGTAGTTCTCTTGCTCTGCATGAATTCAAGGCTGTGAAATTAAAGCTGTGTAGCTAACCTGGTGGGATGGGAGACTTACGTGGATCACAGTATGAAGCCTGTTGCTGTTCCATTGTGCAAGAAAAATCTATGTGTAGGTTTACAAGCTATAGTTTAGTTTTCTAGTTTGTTGGTTTGGGGTTTTTTTTTTCAGAATCGGTTTTCTTATCTGGTTGTATAAAGATAGTTAACAATGAAATTATTTGTATCAGTAAGTATTTGCATAGATGTTGTAGTAACCTTTATGGACCAACGTGTAGTAAGTACTTCATTCCTACATTCCTAGTGTCTGGTTACAGCTCAGGTTTTGGCACTTAATTACAGCTTTGAGTCTCCCATGCACATCCCTAAAGCTGTCTCTTTAGGGTATTAACAGTAGTGGTGTGACTCTGAAGAAGTCAAGAGTTACCCAAGAAGCTGCAAGAATAAGAGAACAGGAATATTGAGATAACGGTTCAGGAAATGTGTAGACAGAGGGTGCAGTTTGATTTGCAGTCATAACAGTAAATCCTTCCTGTTTCCAATCAATGGTGTCACTGCACTAAACTGACATGTAATTGCAGGTGTTGACACAGTATATTCAGATGCTGCTCATGACCACCTGAAGGAGATATTTTCTCCTGCTCTCCTATTCAGCAGTGCTGCTCGTAGAGCAACGTCCTGTTGGATTTAAAAGAAAATGCTAAACTAAAACAAAGTGCATTGGTTCTGAGAATTGGTCTACAGCAAGTGTGGCAATTATGCCCTGTTGGGGCATTACTGCACTTGATGGTTCAGAAGCACATAGGGTAGTATGTTTTATTAGATTCCACTGGTTTTTAGAAGGAACCAACCAGCTGGTTCCCTGTAAATATGAATCCTTGGCATTTTTTATGAGAACGACAGCTTAATTGTCTCAAACTGCTGGAACGCAGAGAAGCAAAACAAGAATCAGTTAGAGAAGCTCTAACTTACTTGGAAACTATCAGCATTTGTTTCCGACTCTCAAACTCATCCTTTTGTCTGTGTCCAGCCCTGTAATTCATACCTGGTGCTGCTCCAGTGTTCACCCAGAGTATACACGTTTTTGAGGTAAAGGAGTGGATAGCAGGTTCTTCCCTCTGCTTCACTGCTCGCTGGGACACATCATGGTGTGGAGGAAACATCCTGCTTTGTCATCTTTTGACAGTCTTTGGTGTATTTGTGTTCAAATAATGCAGTATTTCTTGTACAAAAAGAACACTTACGGTTGCAATTCTACAGCAATAGAATATGTTTTGTGTACAATTGTCAGAGTAAGGAACTGGATAATATGTTTGTAAAGCACCTCCCAGATTAAATCTAGAGAGACATCTTATCCTTTTGCAAGCTTTGTTTAAGGGACAAGTGCAGACTGTTTTGCTTGTGTCTGCTCTCCATCAAGTTCCCACCTGCCAAATAATCTTCCTGTCATCATTTCAATAAGGAATTTATGTTATGATTGCAGAAAAGATTTTCTGGATGTATATATGTATTCCTCTTAGCTCATGAAATCAGGATAGGAACAGCTCTACATTTGTGCACAGTGGTGAGGAGAAGGGGGCTGCGGGTTTGCCCAGTTTTGTCACTAGAATGTGCCAAATAAGAATCCTAGAATTTGGTATCAGGATTATCAAAACATTTCTGTTTTAGGAAGGCATCAACATGCAGATGGTATTTGACCACATACTAGTCAGAGAATCATGATTTTCCTTCTTTTCCTTGTTCTAGAAACAGCACGTGTAATTCTTCAACCTTTGATGAATCCGAAGACTGGCAAGTTGCTCAAGATGCTGAGATATGCTTGTTGAAGTCAGGAGAAATCATGTAAGCAGAACAGTTTCATTGCTGTAGGTGAAAGCATGAAGGCTGAGCTCAGATATCAGCTATGTGAGCACAAGCCTTGCAGGCTCCTGGAAGAGCTGATTACTCATGTCCCACAGTAGAATTTGGTCTGAGGAGGACAAGAGGGTGTAACTCAACCATGCAGAGCAGCAGCAATGAGCCAGGTCCTCTCTCTTCAGTCCTAGAAAACTTCAGTGCCACTGAGGAACAAGAAGGAAAGATGTAGGTCCATATCACATGAGAAAGCATTTCCTATTTTTATTGCAGAAGTTGCTGTCAGCAGGAAGGGGGTTTAGCGAGAAGGCTGTGCAGTTCTAGCAGTCTCTGAAAGAAACTGCAAGGGCAAGTCAGGGAATGCAGCTCTAGTTGGACCTTTGCCAAAGGGAGGGAATTTGTGGCCTTTTGGAGCATGTATCTGTTATTTATTGGTGGCTTCCCAGAATCTGTTTTGCCTGCTCTGGTTGATACACGCCATAGCATAAAATGTTCATCTAAGCCCAGCTCAAGCTCTGCGTGTACTATGTGTGCACAGTTCTCTGCATGTGTCCTGCTCTGAAATTCCTAGTTGCATGCAGTAGTGATACAGCATGTCACTTGCACAGCCAAGAAGGGAATCCAATGTATGGAAATGCATGTGACTTAGAGAAATTCACCTTTGCTCACTGTCCCCTTAAGCCTAGCTTTGAAATTTTGCCTTAGTTATGGGAAAGGTTTTAAACTTTTGACTGCAAGGAGATAAATTAGGCCGTGTTTCAACCTTGTTGCTGCTGTTCAGGGATCCAGGTAAATGAACTAGTAACTAAAATCATAGCTGGGCTGTAAGGAAAAACCAAGAATGATATTTATTTTATTAAAATCAGAGGTCACCTGAGATACCCCTGTGGTTCACTCTGATCTCATTGATCTGCAATCAATTTATTTGGCCTAAAGAGCAACAGATGAGATTAGTTTTAGTTAGGGTAATGCAGGTGAGATCCTGCAGATCTTAGAAATTACGGGTTTCCCCTGAAGAAAGTAACCAGTGTTCTCCTGCTTCAGGGCCTCACTGTTTGCAGTCTTAGACACTAGAATGAAGTCAGCTCATCTAATGCTGTAGGACTCAGCATCATCTAGACGCTAAGAACTTCATTTTTAACTGGAAGTATTTTGAATCAGTTTTTTTGCAGCTTGGTTGGGTAAAACAGACCAAGATGTAGCACTAAGTGCTTCGTAACAGAGCTGCTGATCACATTCTATCTACCTGTCCCCTCTGTACTTCTAATCCCTCCTGTTTCCTGTGCAAATTTTTATATTCACCTAAGAAGGTGAATAAACCAGGTAACTTATTTTTTGTTTAAAAAGAACAGTAGAGGGCAGCACACCGTTTTTATTGTAGTAACTCTAAAAAGCTTTATTCCAACACTGGTTTTCTTTAGTTGAAATGAAGTAAGTAAGTAAACAAAATCCACTTTTGCCAGAGCAGTGAAGGTTCTTAATACCAGTCAGCTTTTTTGTAGTTTTTGCCTTCATCTAAGGCTGAATTTTCATGCATCTTATGGACCTGTCCGAAATATGCTGTGGAGTCTACCTAAAATAGATGGAAAATAAAAACCAATGATTAGTGGCTCTGTCTGAGTAAGTCAATTGGATCTCTTCAAGTAACAATATTTTTCTCCCTCACAGGATGAAATTACCCCTTACAGTAGAAGAGATCATGAATTTTGGAGAAAGTAACAGAGAGCTGTTCATCAAATCCAGCACCTACAGTATCATTCCCATCACTGTTACAGAGATGGGACTAACAATCAGCTGGATCTTCTCATCAGACCCTAAAAGCATATCTTTCAGCGTTGTCTACCAGGAGTCCGAAGACACGCCGCTGGATCAGTGCAAAGTAAGGCCTTTGTCTCTTTACTACCTTAGAGTTTGTAGTGCTCTACTCTCATCCAGCCTACAGGAATTGACAAGTATTGCTAGGAGGTCTTCACCAGAATGCCAGTTGCTATTGCATTAAGGATTTGTTTCTCCAGTTAAGCTGCAGTTCTGCTAAAGGCAAAGCGTCATCTTTAATGTTGCCTGCAAAAGTTGAGTTAGAAAGCCCTGTAGCTTCTATTGGTTGCATCTGAAATTCACGCACTATTATTAAGCAAAAATAAAGGTTCCGGGTCTGCAAAATTCTTTTTTTTTTCTCAATTCCACTTAGTTTGTAAACTCTTTAAGGCTGATTTTGCCAGGCTCTTGAGCAGAAGCCACAGGGAAACTGATAAATTGCTTGGGTTGCCTACATTTCTTACAATGAAGCATATACTTAAGTGCTTTGATGGTGTGCGAAATCTCTTTGCCAGTGCCCAAGGTACCTGATTTTATATGTGCTATCCATATTTCCTGAGGATTACGGCTTAAGTGAATCTATTATACTCAGTGAATTGCAAAGTTTTACTGAAGAAAAGGCAGCTGTTGGTTTAAATCCACCGTGGTAGGGTGAACTCTATGGCTGTGATTTACTGGGGGAATAAGACATTTATATAGCTTGTGTTAATTCACTGCACAGTTATTAGCTCCATGTAAAATATCTCTTTTTCTTAACCTGAAAGCTGAATGAAGTGTGAATGCTGCTTTTGTCTTGATGTATTTCTTTGCTAAAACTTTGTGTTTTATAGGGTCATCCTTGATCTGTGTCAGCTGCTCTTCTGACAGCTGTGCTAGGGTTTTACAGCAAGACACACACAGAACCACAGATACACACACTTTTGCTGCAAGCTCAGATAAACAATTAAGATTTGCTGAGAAAGCTTATTTTATAACACAGGGAATGTAAAAGCATATATTAAAAGATATATTTCACTAAATCTTCCCCTTGAATAAATGGATTTAATGTACTACTTGCTGAAGTTTACTAAAGTTTCTTAGATAAACATTTAAAAGTTCAGGATTTGATTCTATCTCTAAAGCAGAGATGAATAGCCGTAGGTTAGTGCTGTAAAGATATAATCAGAGGAAAACAGATGTCTCACTGTGAGATTTTAATTTGGGTGAGTTTTTAATGCTAATCAGTTAGAGTAATTAGTTTTGCAGGCATAGATGCACTTTGGGAGTTTCAAGGTGGCTGAAATCAAGGTTTTCTGAATGAAAATGCGAATTTATAGGGCAAAAAGCAAACTTCATTTTGATTTGTATTGAATTCCAGGTTCTTATCCCTATGACTCGCTGCAACTCTCATAAGGAAACTATCAGAGGACAGGTGAAAGTCAGAAATGCTGGAATCTACACCCTCATATTTGACAACACATTCTCTAGGTAGGTCCTAACCAGGTGTAAAAGGTGAAATAAGCTTGGGTTTACAGACTGTGGAACTGATCAGATGTGCCATTATTCTGCCATTCAGAAGTAAGTATATGAAATTTTTCCTCACTTGCCAAGAGATCTTCAAGACTGAGTTTTGGTTCTTGTTCGGGTTTTTTTTTTCTACCCCCACAGCAGAATTCCACTCTTCTTTCTGAACCTCTGGGAGGGTTAACAGAAGATAGCAAGTCATTTGTGACGCATTCCAAGACAGTTTAGTCAGGATTGTCATCTTTTTAGCAACAAACCTGATGGCCCTTGCACAGGCATACTTCTTTTTGACAACAGTCAATTTTTTGTCCAAGTATAAACTGAAAGACTGAATACACTTTTAAGACTTCCTCTCTCATTGGCTTCAGCTAACATGATCTTTTTGCTCTCTCTTTCCTTGACAGGTTTATCTCAAAAAGAGTGTTTTATCACTTGGCTGTTGAGCGACCTGTCATCTATGATGGAAGTGATTTTCCATAGCCTTTACTATACTGTGTATTTTTAATTAAATTTTTAAGATATGCTATTATTTATGTACATGTAAGCATTCTGATTACCACTGTGTTTGAAGATTTTGAAACTATGCAATAGTTCTAATGCACTTAAGAGGAGATGTGTACACTAAAAAATGGAAGCCTTTTCAGGAACACTAATGGTTCTGTACTGTGTACAGATTGCTGAAAAAGCCATGTTGTTTGGTTTAACAGGTCAATAATAACAGATTATTTTTCAGTGGGGAAAAAAATAAGTGTGAGGGTGTCTAAATGCAAACTGAAATTCTCTGCTGAAAATTGAGCTATTTTTCTTCCAAAAATATCCTTCAAAAGGAAATTTAAAGAAAAATGCCTATTTTTGAACATCTCTGTTCTGTTGTACTGCTCTTACAGTCAGAGCAGCAATTATGCAATACTTCAGTCTTCACAGGCAAGTATTGTAACCCATCTAGAATTTTTTATCTTTTCCAAGTTTTATAAGCAGCAAACCATAGGAGTTTTATACGTTTTGGGCTAAGATTTGGTAAGTCTTAACTGGCTTTTTCCGATGCTGTGGCACTGAATACCAGTTATAAAATAATAAACAGGAAGCAGCAACTCCTTTCACTTTGGCTCACCGTACTCTGTATGTTGGCCAGCTCTTATGGTGAGCACCAGTGGCAGAATACAGAGCATCCCTTGTGGAATAAAGTACTGCTCACTGAGTGATATTGGGAAGAGGAGCATTCCTTTTTCCTGCCTTAGCACCTTAGTCATCAGCATCCACAGGAAAGCACAGTTTCTGAGGAGATCAGCAGCGTCTCTCTCTCTAGACCACGTGGAAGGCAGCAGTAATGTTTGAACTGGTCTCAAAGTGTCCATCCAAAATGGAATGCATATCCAGGCCTGGTGAGCTCTCCACCCAGTGGTGTTAGTGTATTCTGTCCCTTTCCTAAGCCTTGCAGTTGCCCTATCCAACTGCTAACTTTCCATCTCAGATTTGGGGGCTGTTAACACTGCCTTTTAAAGGAAGACTGAGTTCTCACTTATACAAAATTTCTATGCAAGCCATCTGCTTTCTGTATAGAATTTTAGCTTTTTGTCAAAATTCCTGAAAGTGGATTTTTCTGTATAAAAAACCTGTCTTCCAATTAGAATGGCAAAACGTTTGGCAGGAGAAAGAAGAAAAGCGCTTTCTCCCAACCAGCCCTCTTCATAATTTAAGTGTGTCTGATTTCTCATGTTACTGTTCTCCCAAGGAAACCTCAGACCTGGAGGGTTTTAGTGCAGCAGTTTGTAGAAGACCAGCACAACCTGTGAGGAACTCTGTAGAGACTTGGTGGCCGCTGTAGCTGGCATACAGGGGTCATGGTGGGAGACAGAAAATAAAGCATGAGGGGAAAGAAGAAAAAAAGGCAAGCATAAGCTGAAGTAAATGGTTTGGGGAAGGGAAAGGGGCAAACTTGTAAATGTAAAAGCGAGGACAGGGAATTGGAGGAACGAACTCAACTAGGGAAGGTGGTCAGGAGAGGCTAGCTGGTGTTTATGTGTTGGTGGTCCAATCCAATACCTATAAGGGATCTCCCACCCCAAAAGACTGGTTGTTTAAAAGGTGGAGATCACAAACCAAGTGTTGGACATTTACAAAGGAGCAGCTGAGGCAGAGGGAAATTTCTGATCATAGAAAAGAAAAGAATTGCACATAAAGCTAAAGGTTGCTCATCATTTGTTCCAGTTGTTAACAATATATAAATACAGCGATCTTGAAAAAGACTGTGAAAGAATGACTCCTTTTCATGGAGCACCTAGGATTTAGGTCTCTGGCTCATCGATAGCATTCCCTTGCCTCCAGCTGCCTTCTTCCCGAAGGTGGTGGTGTGCTCCCAACCCTCTGCCAGGCAGTGGGGTCAGTGGAAGGTGCAAGCTCTTGAGGGCTGCAGTGCCGTTAAGCTCTGACCTGGTTGTGTGCATGGAAATGAGATGGACGAGAGACTGACGTGGGCAATAAACAGCAATAAATGGCGCGGATCGGTTCGTGAATTACAGCATATTTCAGTCTTGAAGCTATGTTTTATATTTAATTAGGCAAGAAGAGATTATTTATTGCTTAAAAAATGGAGTACTGTGTACCATATGCTATGCAATTTCACTGAGCTGTTACTGAAGTCTGCTGCAGTTTTCTTTTAAGCTTTTAGGTGTGGATTTTAAAAGCATTTTGCTGTTGTTTACTTAGAATACTAATCTTACTGGGATATCTTTCTTAAAATGCCAAATGTAACGTAAAAGGACACTGTCAGGTACCTTCAGCCAGAATATGACATCTGTATTCAAAAGTACTTGAAGTCTCTCTATTCAAAATTATTTGACAGCCTTGCCTCTTGATTTCCTCTCCACATCCAGTTTTTGGCATTTTTTTCATCCTGTGGCAAATATTTTTAAGCCCCTGTTCATGTAGCTCTTAAAATAATTGTCTCCATGCAGTGAGCCAGGTGTTTCCCTGGAGGTGTCTCATGTAGACAGTCCTGAGACTGGCTGCAGCTTATGTTAGGGAGAAGGGGAGTAAATCCACTGGTTTGTTTTCATTTAGCATTTGAGTCTTTATGGTCCCTTTTCTTCAGGTTTTCCTGCCCATTGAGAGTAATTTTTTTTCCCCTCTCTGAAAGAAGACTAAGAGTGGGGGTCAAAACATGTAGTTTAGAGGTGAAAAGAAAATGTTTGCTTCTGACCAAAGACAGTACTTAAGGAGAAAAAGTTCCAAATGATGAAATATCAGGCTGGTAAGGTGCAAATGGACAGGAGTGCAGCTGTTCAAAGAAGCTTCCCAGGAGCAGTAATCCCATCATAACAGCTGGAAGAGGCTGTGCAGACAATTAAGAACCTGACATGAGTACAGACCTTTTGTTTAAATGTCCCAGACAGTTTATTACTGGAATCATGGAAACCAAATAAAAGGACTTCGTACAAGGGCAGGCTTGTGCAATCGATTATTTCATTGTTCAAGAGATTATTTCATTCAAGAACCTCATTCCTCCATTAATAAAATGCTTGTTCATGTGAGCTATGCCAGCAATGCTGAAAAATCTGTTTATTTATAGGTGCTCAGGTGATTTGTTGAATTGGGCATTTTATTGTCTGCACAAATGCAATAAAGATAAATATTTTAAATTGATCATGAAATTAATTGAAGGAGATGTCACATTCATAGGACAAAGAAATTGTGGTCAGCATAAGCAATTGGATGTTTTTCTGGATGCTGGAAAGGGTAAGGAGATATGGAGGATAAGATTTTTTGTCACTAAGAGGTTTATGCAAAGGAAAGAATATAGTTTCTTCAAGAAAATGACAGTGTTCCTTTACTCAACATTACTCTATGTTTCTTCTACTCTATGAAAAATGGAAGATGTATTGCACGAGAGTGTACCACGTTTCCAACTAGCAAAGCTACAAAAGCCTGACTTCTTTCCTAAAACTGAAATTGCACTATAGTTTTAATTATGCTCAATCACTGAGGTTGTAACTTGTTCAGAAGCATCTTTTGGTCTTAACTGCCAAAGAATTGCAAGCTCTGTTCACATCAAACTTCCTGCTCCAGATATGGGAAAAATCATGTACACCAGTGTCTGTACAGTTACAGAGATGTAAACGGTTGTGTTGGAATGTTTTTCTTGATGCTTTTTTCCCCCCTTTTTTAACCTCAGGAATTTAAGAATAAAATTCTTTATCACTGCGAATGTTTGTCCCTTTTTTGCCTTCTAGAGACAGCTTTGTGTGGAAGATAAATCTGATGATTGTATGGTCTGCTTGGAGTTTTTATCAAATTCAAGGTTATCCTCATATTGTGCCATCTCCTCATTTCAAAGCTACAATTACCAACAGAAGTTTCAGAGCATCTGCAGAGGCATCTGGAGTCCTGGCTTCGCATTCAGAAGCTTCCCTGTAGGAGAGTCTCCAGCAAAGCCTAATCAAGTACAAGGGAGGGACCTGCAAAGAGTGAGTTTTACGTATACCCAGTACACGTGTAAGGGAGCATACCTTGCTGTACCTCAGCTCTGCAGGGGAATGCTGCAGCCCTTGACAGTCTTTGTGTCCATCTTCAGTAATGTATTTTCATCCATACTGGGTAATACCTCCTCCCTTGGTACTAGGGGAAAGGCTCTCCCAACCCTACTTCTGCCTTACATTTCTCGGTCTGTGCCCCAAGAACTTGGCACACACAGGATAACATTTTTCTGTGGGGACCGTGTGAAGCTGCCTCAAGATTGTGGTATCCTCTGCATTAGTCCTTGGAGTGTCACAGGGATGCTTTGAAGTCCAAATATAATAATAATTCCTGTACTCTCACACCCTTCCGTCACTTCCCTGCTCTCTGGAAGAGGTGCTTCTATAAAGATGCCTCTGTTTCAGGCAGAGCAGGCACCAGGTCGGCAGGTTTGCTTGCAGAGAGCGAAAGTTTCTCATGGGCTCTCCGAGCTTCCTCCCCCTGTACCACAAGCAGGCCGGTGCTGCGCTACGTGACTGCCTGCACTGCAGTGACAGCGCAGCACCTGGGACAGAGACGAGTCCAGCTGCCTCTTCAAGGAAGAGCGACAGCATAAGAGACTACAGTCCAAAACTGGGAACATCCACGAAGAAATGGCCTCGAAGAGAGGGAAGGGGAGCCGTGCTATGGAAGATCTCAGGCCTCTCCCAGGACTTCCAGCAACTGCTTGGTGCCCATCCTGCTAGAGCTGTGCGTAAAGTAAAGTGTGAGCAGAGTCCCATGGGATGTGTGAGGGACCATGGGGCAGGGAAGGCAATATGCTTTGCCTGTGAGGAAACCTCCCATCCTGGAAGAGAGCATCAGGTGAAGGCTGGGGACACCCTAGCCAGGCACAAGAGGGATTGTGGTAGGATAAATCCAAGTAAAACATCAGGGCAGAGGGACAGGGTTTGACCACAAGGAGCTGTGCTGCTGGCAGACAGAGGCCCGCAGGAGATGCAAGAGTGAGTAGTAGCAGAAAACACTTCCATGACTGAGTCCCTGCTGTGTGCTGACCAACAACAAGGGTTGGTGAAGAGGCTGCAGCCAGAGGGGCACAGGGAGGCAGCTTCCCCCCAAGTTCGTGTGGTGGGAGCAGCTTGGAGAACCACCAGCAGCTGCTGGACCACAGGCAGCCGTGGTGGAACAAACCCCAAGAGGGAAAGCTGCCCTCAGGGAGGCTGGGCCTCCAGCTTCCCCTGGCAAAGTGATGGGAGCAGCCTGACTCAGAGCAGAATGTGCATGACCCAGGGACAACCCTGTCACCCCAAACTGCTGCAAGTTCATTGCCGTTTCACCACCCTCAGCAGTTTCACCACCCTCAGCAGTTTCACCTGCTGATCAAGTATGAGTATTTCCCACTGTGTTTTGGGGACTGAAGAAGCTTTACTTTCTGTGAGATGGCCACAAAGTTCAAGTTCCTGGGGCTGGTGAGATGCTGTGCAGGGAGGAGGAACTTGAAGCAACCAAGGTTTGCACACTTGTTTGCGTAACTGGAGGGCCCTTTGGGGGCCAGGAGAACCCTCTGTGTAGGAGCACTGTCACCCCCAGCCTCAGGAAGGGGCAGTGGGGAAGCATCTGCCTGCCCCCAATGTGCTCCCTCCTCCCCTGCCCTCAGAAACGTGCCCTGCCTCCCCAGACTGCACCCCACCCCTCGCCTCAGGAGCCTAAACCCACTCTGGTGCCTGCGGAGTTCTCAGCTGTGGCTTCCACACCCCAAGGGTTAGATATAAACCCTCTTAGCAAAGTTTTCCTTTGGCCTCTTTTTAGAGGGGTAAATGCTGTGATTGCAAACAGGTTATGTGTATGGATCCCAACTGGGAAGGATGTGTGGGCAAGAAACAACCAGTTCACCCCCTTGGTGTACGTGGCAGTGCCTTTATATAATTTTGGCTTCTGTTTGCTATGCACAAATCACAAAACCCCCCCCAAACTCTTCTTACACATACAGTAAAAAATATGTACATCTTTGACCACTTTTCTTGCTAAGGAAAAGGTAAAAAAAAAAAATCCTAATAAATGAATATGGAACTTGAATCCCATCTGCCCAGGTGTACCTATTAGCAAGAAAAGCAGCACCAAACTTTGCAGAAAGCTCATGTTTATCAACATGCTTTAATGATAAATGCACAACAAAACCACTTTTTCCCTGGAAGAACTAAGTACCAGAAGGCAAACCAGGTGAAACAGGATTTTTTAAAACAAAGCCTCCTGAGCGCTATAACCTGCAGTTGAAGAGTAGGAGGTGCAGGCTATGGTCGGGCAGGACAGGCGAGGCCATGTCCCTGCGAGGGGATGAGCAAGGGGGAACAGATAAATGATGCCCTGTAGGCTCAGGTTTTCTGCATTACAGCACCCCACTTTTAGGAATGGCAGCCTCCACAACCTGATGTCTCATTCCAAATTTCATTAGGTTTGACACTTAATTACTCCCTGTCGTGCTGGCCCTAGGTTAAATATATTTTTCCAAAGATATTGGTGCATAACTGGTGGTCAGTTGAACCATGGGTTCTGTTTCTGTGTTCTGGTTTATGACAGCTTTGCGCCATACAGCAAATATCCCTGGGACAGACAACTCGATGTCTCTGAAGCCCTTAAATTTTTCTTGTGAGGGGTGATTTTTTCCCAGTATCAAAACAGGAGCCATCGCACCTGACATCACACAGCTAAAATACAGGAGAAAGACAGATGACATTCTGCAATGACCACTTTATGTACATGAACAATTGGTTTTTCTTTGCAAGAAAAACCACCTATGCAGCCAAACAGAGTTGCATTTGCCCAGGCTCAGAGAGCAGCATATGCTCACTGCAACAAACCGGTGTCGGAGCTAAACGCTGCTCTCCTTTATAGGGGATGGGATCTGGTGTAGGAATCTGGCAGGGCTCCCGAGTCAGGCCACCTTCATGGGGAACCTGGTATGACAGCAAATGAAGGCTGAACCTCCTCCTGCTGCTTCCTATGGACAGAACGCTTCATCTGCCTCTGTTGCTGCCATAGCTGGATTTATCACCTCCCTGGAAGACTTGTTATTTCAGGTTGTGGTTTGAGCTGCAGATGGGTCAGCTATTTACAGCTGTCACAAAGATAGTTTTTGACCTCTATCAGTTCTGTTTATAGCAAGTATGTTTCCATTTTTCTCCCATCTGCCAAAGGTTTCCTGTTCTCTCAGCCAGCAACCCTTGGTTGGGTCCTGCATGTCAAGGACAGGTCCCCAGTCATTCCTGCTCCTCTGGGATAGTCTTTTGGGTGTACAGGTGTTTTCCAAAGAGCTTGGTGCTTCTCTGGAGAGGAGAGGATGAGGACTAACTTACAGGATGACTTTGCAAGGAGGGGACATAACAGAGGAGGTCCAGTGAGTGTTGAGGATCAGGGAGTTCCTCACCCGCCGCCTCCCCAGCATGGCAAAGGACCAGTTTGAGCTGTGCTCCTGGCTGTCACAGGCAGAGGAGTGCTCCTGGCCCCTGCTCCAGCAGCAGCCACAGCTTTGCATCATCCTGCCCAGCGCCATCCTGAACCGCTCGCCAGCAAAGACGTAGAGGAAGGGGTTGAGGCAGCTATGGAGGAAGGCGATGCTCTGGGTGACCTGCAGCCCGATGTCCAGCTGGTTGGCAGCCTGACAACTGTGCACCACCCCAGTGAAGGCATTGATGGCTTTGATCAGCAGAACAATATTGTATGGGAACTGAGAGAGGATGAAAGCGGTGATGATCATGGTGATGATCTTCAGCGACTTCTGCTTTTGGGATCTTTTGGCTTGTAGGAGGGTGTTGATGATAAGGGTGTAACAAATCACCATGACAAGGAGCGGGAGGAAGAATCCTATGACGACTTTCAAGGCCAGGACCGTAACTCTGAAGATCATGTTGACGTTTGGTGGGTACATAATTTTGCAAACTGTTTCACCACCCACTTGCATGCTCTGGCTGTAAATGATTTCTGGGATGCACAGGCTCACGGATGTCAGCCAGACAGCCAGGCACATGAGCCTGCTGCGCAGGAGCCACCTTCGCTTACAAGTTTTAGCTTTCATCGCTTGGACTATAGTGATGTACCTGTCAAAGCTGATGCAGGTTAGAAGCAAGCTGCAGCCATAGAAGTTGATCTTATACATGCTGTTGACGACCTTGCACATGAAGTCCTTGAAGATCCATCCATCGGAAGCAGCCTTGGCCCAGAAGGGGAGGGTGAAAAGGAACAAGAGGTCAGCGATGGCCAGGTGCAGCAGGTACCGATCCATCATGCTCCTCCTGAAGTGGTATTTGCAATAGACAAGCACGACCAAGGTGTTCCCCACTGTGCCCACAGTGAAGGTGAGCCAGAAAAACACTGGCAGGAAGGCTTGAGCGAACTGCCTGACCTGCCTCTTGTCACATGTGAAGTCTGTGCTGTTCACCGGGTTTTCACACAGGGACAGCACCATGCTGGCATTCCTGTAGTAATCCAGGCTACTCTTGCCAGGATGTGTGACCTGCAGTAGGACATCTAGTAAATTTGTGTTGAGAGGCTCAGTAAAAAGCATACATTTGCCCCTCTCCACCAGATGCAGTTGAAGATGCCTAATGTATTCCATTTAAATGAGAAAGCGCAAAGGCTGCCAGTGAAACAGGGCATTTCAGATTGTTTAAAGGGTGCAACACAGCAGGGATTTATAAAAATGACCCACTGAGTAAGAAACTCCACAAAAGAGCAGCTCACGACGTCTAGCCAACTTCAGTTATTAAAATGGCAGGTGGTGAAAGCATTAGCTCTGTCAGATAATTCAAAACACGGTTTGCTTGGCTTCAAATACATAACAAAAGGCAAAATGCCCAACTTGGAAAGAGGTGGAGAAGAAGTCTTTGTGTTACTGCTACATTGGGATGGCACCAGTGGCTCAAAAGAGGCAGAAAACTAATAGAGGCAAAGAGGGGGGGAAGGAAAAGGGGATGAACAGTGGCATATCTGTATACTCACTACACTTGCAGCTGCCATCTTCAGCCAGATCGCTCCTCAGTCCTGAAGGAAGCTCCGTAGCCTGGAGAGAAAAGATAGGGGAAAGCAACTGATTTGAAGCAACTCTGAAGCAGGACTGTGACTCTTTTCCTTGTACTTCTTCTTCTTCTACCTTTAGTAAAAACCTCAACTCTTTGAAACAACTCTGGCCGGAAGATGAACAAACCACACAGAAATTGATGTTGCTGATTTAAATTATTTAGCTATTTCCATTTTACAAATTTACATTTAGCCTACATTAGGTCTTCAGCTTCTCTACGGCACTGTGCTGATTAAGTCCTTTGATGTACTACAGTCACTGCAATCTCATTTTTAACAAGCTGTAGATTCCCCAGTGTGCACATATAAAAAGCAATCTAAAAGCACTATATCTTGCAAAAGATTCATAAGAAAAGTTGAACTGTTCCTCTTAAATTATCTAGCAACTAAGAAGGAAAAGTACCTCGCTTCAGTAGTACTTGGCAGTCTTAAATATTTGCATCCTCTGCAGCAAGTGATTAATCTCTGCCTGCAACTTCTCTTTCTTATCTGTGAGTTTAGGCACAGTGCTCATTGCTGTTGGCCTGCAAAGCTGATCATTAAGCCCCAGTAAATAAGAAAATATTGGGGTTTTTCTGCTGCAGATTGTTTTTCTAGTCAGTCCACCATCACAAAAGGTAGCTGAGCCTCGTGGGCTTGATGCAAGACACACACACCTAAGTATTCAACATGTTCTGCACCAGCTCGTCCAGAATAATGCCTGGGGATGAAGCCTGGCAACAACACAAGGTGGGGCAGTGCTACTGGGCACCTTCAACTAGCACAGACTTTTCATCCAGATCCCTTCAAAAGCAGCTCACGTAACCAAGAGGTCGCCTTGCAGAGACCACAGCAGAAGCTGGATAGAGCCAAACCTCCCCCATGGTGAAACAGCCCATGTTCATGCTCTAGCTTCCCTCTGACTGCTCCTTGTGGGCTGACTGAAAGCACCTGTGGCTGGCAGCAGGCAGTCAGTGAGCTCCTGATTTCTCCCCAGAAGTCACGTCTGACATGTCATTCCAGCATTTGCTGAAGGGTGCAGAGTTGTGCATCCCCAGGGAGCTTTTTTTATGTTATTTTCTTCTAGCTGTCAGACCTACCTTAAATTGCAAACAAAAAGATCATTGTAACTGGGCCAGTTTGGTGGGGGAAAAGAAAAAAAAAAAGGTGATTTGTAATTAATTTTCCTTTCCATGGAGGCTGCTCGTGGGAAAGAGAGACATGAATAGTGGAGGAATGGGGGGACTCATCGGGACAGCTGCTGCAGGGGGGCCAGCCTGGATGTGGCACCCAGGAGTCACACTCTGCATGTGATGTTTGCTCTTTACACCTTCAGTTAACCTTTGAGCTTTTTGTAGGCTGAGGTGATTGTGTGCTCCTGAGGCCTCAGCTTGATTAGACCTGTCACAGACTGTTTACTCTGTGGTTTTCATGTTTTAGGTGGCTCAAACACAGGTGGCAATCTTCTCTTTTTTTAATTTTTATTTTGGGTTTTTTTTCCTGGTGTTTCAACACCAAAGGGACAATGTCTCATACCATCAATTTTCTGCTCACGTGCATGACCTAGCACAGGGCAAATCAGAGGTTTCTCCTAGGCTGTGTCCTGCTGCAAAACACTTTCACTGGGGAAAAGAGTATCTTTGAACGAGAACTGGGCGCCTCTGGGCAGCTGCCAGTGTCTTCTGGGAGGCTGGGACAGGAATGAGCAGCCAGGTCTAGTCCTGCCCACTCCACACTGACCCACGGTCACAGCTTCCCACTGCTGCCTGCCAAGGCTGCCAGCAGGCATGAGCCAGGATTGCAGGGTCTTGTGTCATGCTCTGCAACACCAGGTACTTTGCAAGCAACAGCAAAATGGAGCAAAACAAAAGTATGTCACCTTCAAGAGGAAGGGCCAGGCTATTCCTGCTGCAGAAAGTCAGGAGACCCAGGGCAGGACGGCAGGCAGCCACATGAAGTCCCTACTGGTGGCACATCTTTATGTGACAAGCATCCAGAAGAGTGTGGCAGGGAAGACTTGGAAGAGGAAGGCAGTGAGAAGTGGTTGATAAAAGTATGAACTTGCACATCTTATGTCTTCTTTCTGGTAAGCTGGCATGCAAATGATGCTGATTTAAGTTCCCCTCCCTGCAGGAAGTCTGAGCACCAAGGGGTTTTGCTTTAGTGATGGTGTTCAGCTGTGACCAATGCTCGTTCGACTCACACTTCAAGGAGATTTCCAAATTGCAGCTCAAGCTCAGTTCCAGTTGTGGAGAAAACAATGACTCTGGCTAGGTTTTGGGTTGGGCTCTGCTGTTACTTGGCACCATGCTCATGTCAGCAGCAAGGCATCTCCTTCCAAGGGGAGGGAGCCCAGGATGCTCCACACTCAACTGCAAAATCTCCCCTAAGGTGTCTGCGTATCTCTAATAATTGGTTGTCACCTTGGACCTCATCATGAAACAGGCATAGGTCTGTATGATGATACCACTGCACAGCACTTGGCCTCTTTCCCCTCCTGGGCCATCCTGTAGAAAAACGGAAGTGGGGGAGCAGATCTCAGCTAAAACCCAGGGCACCTGCTAAGGAAGGCACACGTGAAAGCACAGGCATGTTCTCTGGTATTAGGGATGAGTTCCTCTGAGCTTGCAAATGGCTGCTGGACAGTGGATCCAGGCTAATTATCCTTAATTCGAGTTAGTTTGGTCCTTGGTATAATGCAAGCTGATTCAGCACTGGGAGAGCTACATTATCTGCAGTAGGGTAAAGGCATGCCCACGGGCAAAGCCTCTGATGCAAAGGATCTTCACATCCTTTGGTCTCTCCTTCATGAATCTGAGCCCTCACGTTCAGGATTTAAGTGACTTCAATCAGACTTAGTTTAATTCTCCCTAGAAGCAAAGTAATAAGTATAATTTAACCCAGCATTTTACACAGCCAGCCCCACTATACAAAAAGCCCCTGGGGCAGATAAACCTCCAGACCAGAACTTGGGCAGCTGCTCATCCTGTTCATTACTTTCCTGCCACATAACACTTGTTGAGTGACTGTTGCTGACGACAGCAGCTTTTTTGCCCCCGAGAGTGGGAACAGAAGCAAAACAGTGTGAACGTTAGCCCTCTTCCCAAATTTCTGCCAGACTGCTTCCTGATTTGTAACCTCACTCAATGCCATCCACAGTAATTCCTTTCAAGCAAAACCGGAGACAATGCAGTCAGTTCATGCAATACCAGCATGCATTGTGAGATAACTTGTGATTTCCCCTCAGCTCATATCAATGCAAAACTAAGCATCTCTGTTTTCCTTAGAAATATATTGCTTTCATGTTCATCAAGAGGACTTGCAAGTGAAACGCTGGTTTTTGTTTCGTTTAAAGTGAGAAAATTAAAACGACCAGCATGTCTTCTACGTCTTCTTTTTAACTTCGGGGTGCTTAATATTAAGCACAATTTGGGGATGATTTTTAAAGCTCCTCATTTATTGCAGGTACTATAAGCAGAGAGGTACTTAGCTTGATGTGCTGATCAGATGCTGGAAAGATTTTGCAGAAACAGAACAGAACTTAGGGTTATATCCTCTTCTGAGCCTGACCAAGAAGTTTTCTTTTTTCACAGTGAAAACCGCACCACGTTTGCAGTAAATCTATCTTTTAACATAACTGTATTCCTTTCCTTGGGTAAAAGGAGGACAATAAGCTGCTTAATTCCAGGCAGGCTGTTTTAGAGGTTCAATAACTCCTCAGATGGTCTGTTTAGCAGAGGCTGTGGCTGCAGTTCACTGTCCTCTATGAGGAGGATATTTGCAGTCAGTGAGATCAGTGCCTCTGATTGCAATTCCAGCCAGGTTACTTGCTTATGTAGATTACACACAGGCATCCCCAGGGATTTCCACACTGAGCAAACAAAAGGGTCTTCTTGTTCCCATTTCCAGCATGGGTACACAGTCATTAAATTTTTCCTTCTCTTCAGAAAGGTGGAGACTTAAAGTAAAAAACCAGCTTGAAAACTCTCTGAATGGCCCTGGCAATTAGAACATCCATCACAAAAATGTATCAGCCCAAGCCTGCACAGGCAAACTCCTAACAACAGCTGAAATAACAGTTTTGGCTGTGAGGATGGGTTGCAAACAGAGCTTGAAGGAAAAAAATATTATTTACATTACCATAAGTGTAGCAACACTTTTCCTCCACAAAAATAGGACAGGTTTTAAATTTAGTTACTGAAGATACACAGTTATCCAGTTGCTACCACAAAATATATATAGGTATTTCTGTGAACCCAATTCCTGTTTGCTGGCAAGGAATGTTTTAGCAATTCCTGCACAGAGCCATGTCACCAGCAGCTCCTTTTACAGAGCACTTGGCAAGCAGGCACAGACAAACCAGACCCCAAAGGTTGGTGTTAAACGTTCTCATTCCTGTCAGGTCTTCATATTCCTGTGCCATGTATTCTTAATTAAAATGGGAGCTGCCTGTGCCTGCTTGCCTAGTTTGGAGTACTCATTTTAGAGTAAACGTTCTTTTGGCTGCATCTGTTCTCAAGGGATATAAAAACTTTACAGATCTCAGGTCCAACTACTATTTTAGGAGAATCACTGGCTTTGTCACTCACGCTGTAGGCTGGTTCATACTGTGACTTGTAACTCCTGAGTGTTTGCCTGCAGAAGTGTGCAGGGGAAAGGGATAAAACGAGGCTTGTCAGGGGTGAGCAAAGGAATGGAACACCAAAGTTTGAGAGACTGTGCACCAGTGAGATCCTTAGCTGGCTACACGGGGCACTGGGTACAAAGAACTGCATTTGAAGTGTTTCCACACACAGCATGAGGAACAAGCAAGAGGAGCTTAGAAGACCTGGCTCAGCCCCAGAGATGCATCTTCACTGGCATAAGTGAGCCTCCAGGTAAGGATTAAAGGACAAACAAACAAAGCGGATGCGATTGTGGGAGTCTACTATGGGCCACCCAGCCAGGATGACAACACCAACAAATTAGTCTTTCAGCAACTAACAAGTACCTGTAAATCAACATAGCTGATAAAACAGGTCCATAAGATTCGTAAAGCACCTATACTTCTTGGTACAGGTACTAAGAGAACTGACTGGGAAAGGTGCCCTCCTTGATTTGTTGCTTGTTAACAGAGAGGGGCTTGTAGGCAAAGTGATGATTTGTGACTTTCTTGGCCACAACAACCATGAAGCCGTCAAGTTTAAAATCTCTGCTGACAAGAGGAAGAGTGCCAGCAAAACTTCCACTCTGGATATGAAGTGAGCAAAATTCAGGCTGCTCTGGGAACTAGTTAGAGAAGTCCCCTGGAAAAATGCCTCCTTCTGGTTTGGGTTTCTCTATTTTTTTTTACTCTTTCCCCTCTTTCCCCTCCCTGGCCCTGCATTTTGTCATCCTCTTTCCAGAGCACCCTCACCCATGAAATGGAAATTAGCTGCATGGATGGAAGTGAGTGTAGGACCATCTCCCCACCTTCTTTTTGTCCCGCAGGCATCCGCACCTGTGGTGCTGGCCTGTAGACTGAGACCTCTCTTTCAGCTCCTTGGCGTGGCTGGAGGACTGTGAGGCCTTTCTGCCCGGCCAAGGTGGCAGAGGCAGAAAGGTTCTGTCATTGCTCTGGGGAGCTGGGACAAGTCCTTGGCCTTGGACCGACTGGAGTGTGCGTGGTGCTGCAGATGATGGTCTGACCACTGGAGGTAAAGGCCAGAAGCAGCTTTCTTTCCTGGCACCTTTTGTATGGGAGCAATCCTTGGAGATGTACTCAGCCTTGGAGGTTGTATCTTAATTTCACTGCTGGGCCCCCGACAGAGGAGGACAGTGCTTTACCATGGGAAGGACAGCACCCAGGCCCAGCGCTTCCGCTCAGGATGATGGGCTGCCCAGGGGAGGTAAAGGTCAGCAAGACCTTTCCATCTTGGAAACTTTCGTGTGGGAGAAATCCACGGATGTATTCAGTATGGGAGGTTGTATCCAAAAGTCTGCTGTGAGCTTCTGACACCGAGCGGCAGCGCTTTAGCACGGGAGGCAGCGCACCCAGCCGCAGAGCCTCAGGCTCACCCGGCGGGCTGCCCAGGGGGGTGTCCCGGGAGGCGAGGGCAGCAGGAGGCCGGGCTCTGAGGGGTGGAGCGCCGCTGCCGTGGGCGCCGGTGGGGAGGGAAGAGGAGGAGGAGGAGGAGGAGGAGGAGGAGGGATGCCCGTCCTGCGCCGGCCGTTTCCCGGCGGAGCC
>VZTG01006540.1:1820053-1929727 GCA_013397845.1 Melanocharis versteri
CCCGCCATGCTGCGGCTGCTGCTCCCGCTGGCCGCCCTGGCCGCGCTGCTCCGGGCGGCGGTGAGTGCCCGCCTCGCCTCCCCCTGCGCCGAGGACACCCGGGGGCAGCGGGGGGCGGCTCCGAGGGGCGCGGGGGGCCGGCCTGGCCGAGGGAAGGCTGGCAGGGGCCTCCTCCCGCCGCTGGAGGAAGGCGCTTCGCCTCGGTCCTTTTTTAAACCATGAGCGATTTGGGGCTCACGGGCGGCGCACGGGGCGCGGGTGCCGGGCTTGTGGCTGCGCGCAGGGGGAGATCCCGGAGCCGGGGCAGGGAGGGGTCGGCGCCCTGCTCCCGAGCAGGCCGGCCCGCTGCTGCTGAGGGAGCGCTGGGGTGCCGCTCTCCGGGGGCGATGGCCGGGGTGGCCGCCCGGCCGGAGCGGTGCGGTGCTGCCGGCGCCGGGACTCCCTGCGCGCCCGGGAGTCGTGGAGGCCTCGCTGAGCAGCCCGGGGCGGTGGGGGAACCGGTACCGACATTGCTGGTAGATCCCGTGGGAAAACTTGCTCGTCCCGTGGTGTGCGAGAGGAGGGAAAGGGGTTTTTCCTGTTCTGCATCGATTCTGTTGTAGCCGCCTTGTCCCGGGGGACGCAGTACCACAGCCTGAGGACAAATCCTCAGGCTCCACAGTTCTCGTGGTTTATGCCTCGAGTGTGAGGCAGAGGGTCACTGTTACCTTGGTAGATGTTGCAGTTGGATGGGGCACAGGTATGAGATGTAAAAGTAAAGATGTAAAGATGCGTGAAAAGTGGAACAACATCATGTGAGACCTTTATGGGAGGGAAGGTTGGGTCGCAGTTAAGTGTGGTCTCTGAGGGGTGAAGTTGTGGCTGAGCCTTCCAAAATTTTGAAGGTGGTGGGTAAGAAGAATGGAGAACCAATACTCTTCAAATTTGGTAATATTAGCACTTTTGGGGGATTTTATAGGTTAGTTTCAAACAGATAAAATACTGTAAAAATACATAGTTTCGAGAATTTGCTGCCATGGGAGGTCGTAATAGCAGGCAGTACTTAACAGATTAAAAAAAAAAGATTTGCCAAATTTAAATACATCAGGTTCATAAACAACGTCCAGAAATGACTGTGCAAGGGTTTGCCCTCCAACGTCCCTAGTGTAGCAGCTTTGTCAGCTGAAGGAGTATGTGGGAGCAGACCAGAGACTGTGGCCAGGGTCCTGTCATTTCTTTAAACAGCATTTCTTACTGCTGTTGTCCAAACAGAATATTGCATGGTGCCTAGAGGACCTATGGACTTGAGTCAGTAGGGCATTTCTTGTGCTCTTATCTTCCTGGCTCTGTGTGTTTTCTGTAGAGGCGTATGTGTAAAATAGCACTATTTCTTAAGAATAGTTTAGTAACAACTGAGAGGGTTTGAGGAGCTGAGGCTGGCAGGCACGATTTCCCTTTCCAGCCCACAGTTCCCTGACACAAGCAATGAGGGAAGGGGTCTTTTTAAAACTTGGTCTAGTCCTCAAAGTAGATTAGGGTCCTGTCATCACAGATGTGCTAGTGTTCTTTTAAATTAGCTTGGGAGGGTATATGCAGCAGATAAGCAACCTGGCAAAGTGGGGTTTGCAGACTTCTGGGCTCAGGCTTGCTGCTGAACCCTACAAGGCTGCTTTTGTGCCCTAGTTCTGGGATATTTTTGGCTGTAATGATTGCTTTCTCCATCTAAACGTGGATTGAGAGACAGGAAATGTTTTGAAAATAAGTATGCTATTACAGGGCTGTTATGTCAGACATGGTCTCTATTATATGTCATGAAAGACTATCCAAACTTTTTTCATCTATGATTAAAATGAAACAATAGGTTTCTTTTAAATAGAAATGTGCAACCTGGGCATTAGTAGAAGCACTGTGACTGAGCAAAATGCAGAGCAAACCAGGGAATTCTGCTACCATTCGAACATAACTGATGCTTGCTTGTTTGTTTTCAGTCTGTGAGCAGATGTGCATTAGATGCTGTGCTCCCCTCTAAAGGAGCAGGGTGTGGCATTTTAATCTCTTTGCATCTTAGTTGCATCTTGTTAGACCAGGATATACTAGAACAGGTGTTGAGTCTTGGAAAACTGTGCATGTAGTGGAAGTGAGCTGGAAGTGAGTAGCAAAACACAATGTGAGTTTCACTGATCCTGCTGATTTTCAGGGCTTTGGGGAAGTCTGATTCACAGCTACAGGCAAGGATATCTGCTGATCATCTGCGGTTTCTGGGACCACAGTTGCGTCTGTTCCAGTGGGGATTTCACTGCTGCTGTAGCATGTGTTGGTAGAACCTCTTGCATTTGGTAAGAATGATGTAGGGTGATGCCTGCTTTTCAGATGGAGCCAGCTGCTTGGCAAAAAGAACAGAAATCATGTATTAAGTTAATATCAGAAGCAACTTAGTCCCAGAACATGTATGCGATTTACAAATGCTGTAATGGTCATTCCTAGGACTCATTGCATCCCTGTTGTGATGTATTGCCATCTACTATTAGGAAGTCTTGATGAGAAAAAAAGCATTTAGAAGAAAAGGGGGTGTGGGGGAGACATGATTGAGGGAGATAGACAGGGAGCTTGGAAGGAGAGTTCCAGAATCCAGTCTTTTCTGTTGTCTGATTTACTCCACTTCAGGACATCTCCTTTGTGTCTTTATGACAGTGATTCTGCATGACCCAGCATCTTGTGTAGTATGTAGAGTAACAGTCCTTTATTGCAGTCTGGGAAAAAGGGAATGTGTGTAATATTTTAAAGCGGCTCATACTGGTTCCTGGTTGCAGGCTTTGTTGACCCAAGGCATCCCTTCATAACCACATTATTGGCTACTGGAGACTTCTGCAGAACAGAAGGGAGCAGTCAGGAAGCAAAGATGATCTCCTTCAAGCAACTGCCCATTGAAGCAAAGGCCGCAGTGGCTGCAGGAGTGGTTTTCTTCTCCATGATGCTATCGCGGAGTTACCTGGCGGAAAAACTCGATTTCAGGACACGGCGCTGGCTCATAAGGCTGCAAATGGCACTCTTTGCTAATACACTCATGTTGGTGGGGTCTCTTCATGTTTGGAGAAGCACAGTCACCACGTTCACCAGGTCTTCAGCTGCCAGCTCCTTCTGTTTCATGCTGTGGAAAATAGCTGTGTTCATGTTTCTAGCTTTGGCTCATTCAAGCTTCTTTACATTGCTATTTCTTGTTGCAGAAGAGCCCTATTTCTTTTCTTTAGCTGCCTACACTTGCTTGGGGGCCTATGTTCTTCTCATCTTTTTCCTCTTCACTCTAGGCTCTGTAGAGCAGGCTTACAAGTTCTTGGCTGGGAGAGGCGCTAAGGCAGGCACTGGCACCAAGAACAGAACAGCACTGAAACCAGTTCTGTCAGTCTTGCTGACTATTGTGCTGACTGTTGTTGGGCTGTTAAATGCTTCCCAGCCCCCTACTGTGAATTCAGTGGAGATTCCAGTTCACAAGCTGCCGCCAGCAATGAATAACCTGAAAGTGGTGCTGCTTTCAGATATCCATCTGGGGCCTACAGTTGGGAAGACCAAGCTTGCCATGATAGTGAGAATGGTTAAGGCTTTAAAACCAGATATAACCGTGATTGTTGGGGACCTGACTGATGCTGAGGCAAAGATCATACGACCTGCTGTTGAGCCTCTTGGAGAACTTGATTCCCCTTTGGGGACTTACTTTGTCACAGGAAACCATGAGTACTACACCTCAGATGTTAGCAACTGGTTCGAGCTGTTAAAATCATTTAACATTCAGCCGTTGCATAACGAGAATGTGAAGATTGTTTCACCAAAGAGCGCTTCCGACTGGTTCTGCCTGGCTGGCGTGGATGATATCGAAGCAGATGTGTTGCGCTACTCGGGACATGGCATGGATTTGAAGAAAGCTCTCAGAGGTTGTAGCAGTGAGCATGCAATAGTGCTCTTAGCTCATCAGCCAATTGCTGCAAAGTGGGCTCTTCAGGAGAGACCAGACATAAATTTAATTCTCTCTGGCCATACTCACGGAGGGCAGATTTTCCCTCTAAATGCTGGAGCTTATCTTCTGAATCCATTCTTTGTTGGCTTGTACAAAGTTGGGCAGAGCACCTTTGTCTACGTCAGCCCAGGGACGATGTACTATGGCATACCCATGAGGCTGGGCAGCAGAGCCGAAATAACAGAGATTATTCTACGTTCTCCTTGAGGAGTTTTTCATTTGACAGACTTCTAGATTTTTTTTTTTTTGGCCAGTATATTGGCTCTTCTACTATGAAAGCAAATCCTTTTTCAGGGAAGCCAGAGAAGATGTGTTGGGCTGAACTTCAGCAGGTTCTGTTAAGTTTGAGCAGAAAACACTAACTGTATCTTGGGCCTATGAAACAAATTTGGTACATGTTAAATTACTGAAAAAAATAGGTCTTTGAGTTTATTATCGTTTAGGTTCTACATTTAGAGATAACACTGATGTCATGGAGATAATGTGTGTCCTGTGCATGTTTAGTAATACCTGTGTCCTGCAGCTACTTCATGTTCCACTGTTTGGTGTCCATCAGGCAGCTGCCTTACCAGATCTCAGGCAGGTGAAGTTCTGAGCTTGTGCAGTGAAGTCACTTGTGCACGCTTTGCAGAAAGGCCTGCAAGAGTGCGCACTGAGTGTGTAAACTCTGGGAGGCTTATGCTAGAGTTGTTATGGGAAAGGAATAGTTTAGGGTTTTTTTTTAAATTGAGGCTGGATATCTTTATCCTGCTAGCTGTCTGCAGCATGCACCAGGGCTTCCAGTCTGTGCTTCTTACTAGTACTGTAAGTTGCCAGGCATCAGTTCTGAAATTCAATTTTGTCCAGTTAAAAAGTTGGTAAGACTGACACCAAAAGGTGAAAGTAGCTGTCTTTCTCAGGCATTTTTCCCTGAATAGCTGGGCATCCAGTAATTACTTACTGAAAATAGCTCTAATAAAAGCAAATGAGACAAATTTCAAAATTAACTTCTGTTGCTGTCTGAGCATACAGTACCTCCTTATATAAAGCACTAATTCCAAAGCTGAAATACTCAGTGTCTTTTGTCTTCATTCTATATTTTTCCTTTCTGCCTAATTTCTCCTCCATCATTTTTCTCTTGCAAGAGTAAGTAGATGCTATTTGAAAACAATGCAAATAACTTAATGCTTGAAATTTGTTAAAGGCTTTAATATTTAAGTAAATTATGTCCTCTTTTAATGAGACTAAACTCTGCAGCAGGTGACTCTTCCTAAGAGCATTTGCTTGTGAGTGTCCTGGTTGTCTGATGGGCATGTAGCTGAGTAACTGCTACAGAATAAGGAAGGAGGGAGGATTTCTTCCCATCTTTCATAGAAGGGCTTATCATAAATTAACATAATTATGGAAAATTTGAGGTATTAGAAAATGTTGATACAAACACTCTTGTTTCTATATCTTTGTGTTCATGTAAGAAAGCCAGGATATAAAATAATGTGTGACTTTTGTCCAGGCTGATGAAACACTTCGCTTCTGTACATCTTCTCTCTCCTCCTCTCCCACCTCAGTGTGAAGCATCACAAACAATTGGAGCCTGGGAATCCTGTCTCTGCAGTCTGCAGCTGCAGCCACAGGGTTTCCCTTGCTCTGCCTTCCTGTTTACCAGTACCCATGTTCCTCTCAGGCAGACCCATAGCATGGGGCAAAAGAGAGCAGTTCTTACCCAGGAGACTGAGGATGGAAGACCAGAGCTGTGGTGTTCAGTCCTTTCCTGCCTTCCTGTGTGATCCTGAACCAGACAACCATCAACAATTTGTTTTATTCTTCAGCTTCTGGTCTCATGTTGAAGGAGATAGATGGGGGTGTGTTTGAAAAGTACCATAGTCTTTGTAAAGTTGAGGGTTTTTGTAAGTTAAATTTTGAGGTTTGACTTCATCCACTCCAGACATCTCCCAGGCAGAGTTTCTAATTCCTATGCTGGTTTTGTATCCTGCTCCTCTGTGCAAACATCTTACATTTTTACTCAGGAATAATGAGAAATACTGTAAATGTGTCATGAAGGTTAGTGGAATTGTTGGACAAGTGAGTCCTCTTTCAGTCTGGAAACTGAAAACCTTACCAGCCAGGCTCTCTACTCGCCAGATTAGATAATTTCTGTTTCCCACCACTATAATTTTATAAACTTTTTTTTTATGATTGTGTGATAATATGTGGTTAAGTATCCTGAGGTTTCCATGTGTGTTCAACACTGCCCACTGTCCATGTGGGATCCGTCTGAGGTTTTTTGCATTCGGTGGCATAGTGTCAAGGGGTCTTATGAGGAGGGAATTTTGATAGTCTGTAACCCTCTGTTTACTTGTCAACACGCCTTCAGTTAAAAGCTGTTCTGGGTTTAGTGGTGCGAAGTATTCTCACCTGGCCAGTAATCCAGGATTGTTTTTCACTTGTTGCACTGAATGTTCTTACTATGTTAAGAAGACTAATTGTTAAGCCAATTTCCTTAATAGGAGGCATTTGTGGGACTGATCGTGTCAGTTTCTCAGTGAGTTGCTAGTACTATTTACTTTTTCTTTTTTTTTCCTGCCCTTTTTCTTTCTCTCTTCCTTCAGATCAGGTTTGTACAAAAACTTAGCTGAAGGGGTCCTTCCATCCCAGAATTTCTTCATTACTTTGTATGTGCCTGTCTTGGAAGATAATTATGTATCCATTCAGAAGCAGATACGCATCCTATTAGGAATGGTCATATTGTAATTTCATAAATTTATTGAGTTTTCCCAATGTAGTTTTGTTCTTGCCCATTTTTTTTTGTATCTCTCGCTCTGAAAGGTTGTTTGCTTGGTGATTACTTATTACTTTAAATGTTTTCTTTCTGTGCCAAGACACTTCAAAGCATTTTCTTATTTTGCTTTTTAAGTATGAATGGAAAGTATCGTAGATTTGTTTGATAAGAGGAATGAACCATTTTCTTCTGTTTGATAAAAAGAATGAACCATTTCTATAATCTCTTTAATCAGCAATCTCTAACTGTCGTTCAAGGTTCTTTCTGTTATTTTTCCAGTTTGATTTGAATGTGCACAATGCAGACCTGTGTTCAGTATTTCAGATGAAGAAAAATTGCTGTGCTGCTTATTTTGTAATTTTTTTTAACTTTTACGTGTGTGCGTATAATGTATTTAATCTGGAGAATTTAACTAAATGAATATATATTTCATCCTATAAAATGCCAGTTCATTGGGGGGTGAGGAGGAGTTAATTACTGTCAGAATTAATTGCAGAGTATAATAGTATCGTCACTTTGTGAAAATTATATTTATTATATAATTACTCTAGAATGGATTTGAAAATATGTAAATTGTGGTATAGCAAATGCTTTAAATGTTGGGATTTAATAAAACTTTATTCTTCTATCAAGCATGAGGCCTCTAATGACCTTTTATTTTGTACTAGTATGCATTGTAGCAGTTCGTGATGAATAGTTTTAACACGCTCATTCTATTTACCAACAAAAAGCTACCAACAGTAAACCTGACTAGTTTTGGAAAATCTTACACCCCCACTGCTAAGTGAGGCATGGTGGAAAGTGGGAAAGGTAAGGCCACTATTACATTTGCCTAAAGCCTACTAGGAGAAAAAGGTGCAGACTGCAGGGATGAGGATGTGATGCAGAGAAAAGGACCACTGTGAGGGCAGAGAAAGGTTACTAAGAGAATTTTTTGGAAGGAACAGAAGAAAATGAGTGATTTGTTGTTCTCAATTTTGGTACTTAAGCTTTGAGGTAGAGAAAGAGGTATTCTATGGTTGATCTGTGTAAGAGAGGCTAAAAATCTTCAGAGGTGGAGCATTTGTACCCACATTTGTTTGCTTTCTAAATAAGAAAACAACCCCTGTTTTGTAAATTTGGAGAATGAGAAATTTTTGCCACTGATAAACAGTTCTGTGTGTTGAAGATGGGAAAAAATGTTAAGTCGAGAGACATGCACATTGTAAAATGTTGAAATAGCATTAAGGTTGCAAAAATAAACTCTTGATTTAAGCAAGGACACATTCTTTAGTTCTCTTTTCCGTGTGAGTATGCTCTGAGCATGTGAGGTGCAACATTACACCATTGCCTGTAGGGGTCTGAATTTTTGGCTGGGCACTGATATGGTTTGGTATGAAGGAACTGGCACCCCAAACAGTGCTGTTAGTGTATGTTGCTTACCAAATGAGCAGATCCACTACCCCATCTTCTAGGGAGACAAAGGGGGAACGAATTCCCTGCATATTCACAACGGTGAGTATACAGTATTGGCAGAGCCAGGCATAAATTCATGAGGATAACTCTTGTTTTTGTAGCAAGCCCTGGTCTGCAAGTAGCGGGTCATCCACTGACAAAGAAGTAATGCTGAGAAACTGATCGTGAAGGGAGTCTCTTTACAATGAATGATGAATGAGGTGAATTGGAAGTACTCTGGTAGCTTTCTCCCTCTCCTCACCCACATAATAACACTGTGTCAGGAAGTGGGCGTGTTGGGAAGGTGATTTACCATCTATAGTCACAGCTTTAAAAGCCTGACTTCTAAATGGTAACTGGTTCAATGGTGACCACTTTCATAATTAATACCCTCTTTTAATTGTTTTAAGATAGCCGTGGCTCTCTGCCAGAAGTGTCCATCCCTGAGGGCGTGTAAAGAGTTTTTTCAGCGTTCATCATCTCAACAATTCTCTGCCATAAATGGAGCAGGTGTCTTTCCCATAGACCTCTTGATGTGGTTAGTCTAAATGAGGGGGCCAAAATCCTCTTACAGTGGGACACCACAGCAATTTATTTTGCCTCTCCTTATTTCCATGGATTATGGCTTTTTAAAGGTGCCTCTATCCATAGTGATGCCTTTTTTTTGGTTTCTTTTCTGTGTTGTTGTGCTTGGATTCTGAGTTCCACTTAGTCACGATCATTTTGAAGCACTCAGCTCTGCATTAGTGCTGTGACTTGTCACAGTGCCCTTGAGTAAAAAATGTTGGAAGAATGAGAAACATCTGCTTGGTGTTTGTGAAGTTGAATAGTTTCCTTCATGGCTACACACAGAACAATTCCATCCTAGTGCAGCATCAAGATGCAGGTTACAAATGAAAGATCAGGAAACAGTCTCATACATTTAAATTTAACAGAAAGTAAGCAGCTGTACGTACCTGTGCATCCTCTGCAGAAATAGTTTGCTTGAGGTCTAACATCCTGGAGTTACTACAGCATCATAATTTCCTATGTAGAATCCCAACCTTTGAGTTACATTTGTTGCAGAGCAGTTGGCTTGTATTTCCAGGTTTTGTGTGGTCCTGATTTTGGAGAGGCCTGACATGTTCATACCTTTGTTGAGTCAGGATTTATTTGTCTTTGTTAAGTAATCTTAAGAATGGGTCGATGTTTGTGGAAACAGATCATAAAAAGCCTCTGCTATGCAGCACTTGGCAGCTCCTTGCTGTTCCTGTTTCCCTGCCAGCTCCTTGCTGTATCCTCTCATATCTGTTGTTACATGTCCACCACACAATTTCACTTGTTCACTGTTGTTGGAATGCTTTGAATCACTATGTGTATCTAGGACATTTTCCACAGTGTTTTTTAGGTTTTCTGTAAAATAATGCCTTTGTTGCCAATGCAACATGCTGTTGTCTTCTTCCTTGGAGTTGTAGTCTTCAAATGATTGTAGAGTGTTATCTCAGTTGCTCTGTTTAATGACAGTCTAGGGATAGGCATATTGGCTTAGTAATTTCGTCCTCCATTTTTCAGGAGGGAGTGTGTTTTCTTTGAAGTATACCTGCTAGTTCGCTTGTTCTTTTATCCTGTGACATGTTGCACTGGCTCCCTTTTGCTGATTTGTTGTGCTAAGACTCAGGTGGGCTGTAGATAGCTGGAGGAAAGTCAATCACCATCTCTTATTATAGGACCATTGTATCTTCTGTTGTAGACAACCCACAGACCTTGTATAGCCTGTTCTCTGTGTCTTTCAAGGCAGAAAAAAATTATATTGTGACTTTTTATTTGTTTTTTTGTTTGCTTTTGTGTACAGAATGTACCTGAGAGGAGTTTTGGGATTGACTATGATTCCAACTGCTTTGTCAAGGACGGGAAACCTTTCCGGTACATCTCTGGTAGCATTCACTACTCGCGGGTGCCCTCGTATTACTGGAAAGACCGCCTGTTGAAGATGAAGATGGCAGGGCTCGATGCCATTCAAACGTGAGTAGCTGTTGACTTTCCAAGTGGTTTGTGGTCCTGGGAGCTGTATGAGAAATCATTAAGAGGAATGCTGCCATTGTTACTTGGTTTATTATTTTTTCAGTAATAGATGGGAAAGCTCCGGAGAAGTGAAAGGTGGTACAGGATGACCTCGAGAAAGCTCTGGAGAAATGAGGGTGGTACAGGATGACCTCTAACCACATAAATGGGGGTAGCTGGGCAGGTTGTAACCAGCAGTCTGTTTCCCTGGTGATAGGCAATACCTCTTGCTTCACAACCCAGGGTGCAAACGTGACCTGCAATAAATTGTTAGACTGTGAACTTCGGCAACTACGGAGCAGTTGTACATGCTCTGCCTCTGCCAGAGACATTGTATTCTCTGATCAAAAGGCAGGCTAGGTGAGAGGAGACAATTACCTGTTAATAAAGCCTGGGTTGTACGCAGAAGTCTTGAAAATGTTGGTGAAGACTGCAGTAATATTTAAAGTTATTTCACCAGGAGGATTTAAATTTAGATAGACGGATGGGGAACTAGGTGTACTTCTTTAAAAAAAAAAATTAAACAGCTTTCAGTTTTGTGTGTGTGTACAAAACCCTTAGTTCATTTTTATTGTCTTTTCTACCTAGTTGTGTACTTAATTCAACAGATGAGGCCCATGTTAAAAAAAAAAATTCAACTTACTCTTATTTTTGCCATAGCTTCCTTGATAAGGGAAGTGCTGCAAAAGTGTAAGGCACAGTCTTTTCAAGCAGTGGTTGTAATGCCCAAACAGGTTTGTTTTCATTTCTTAAATCATTGCAAGGCTTAGAGCTTCTCTTTAAGACTGCCTGCTTTTTTCCTATAGACAGTGCAGGTTGTGGCAGTGCAGAGCCTGTAGGCCAGGGCATTTTGCTCAGTGGGAGTGTTGCACCACCTCTCCTTTCTAACCCTTGAAATCTGTATTGTTGTTAGACCTGCAAGTTGCAGGGTTGCTTTGTACACTTGGGGATGAGATTAGTCAGAGTTAGTATGAAAAGAACAGACAGCAGGGAAAGAAAAAAAGTTGGATTTTTCCAAATTTAGGGTTCTCTGTTTTTTTGCTCTTCCCTGTGTTGGGATGATGCAGTCACTCTCTGGTGAGTGTTTTTTGTGGTTGTTTTTGTTGTTTTCTATTAAAGAATCAAGTTCTGTCTTCGCTCACGTTAATAAGAGCAATTGGATTAAGTAACACGCTTGCACAGGACAGGATTGCTGGATTTACCCAAGTAATTACCTTTTGCTGAAATAAAAGTAATTTAAAGTGGACCTGAAAATTATACCTTGTGATGTCTGGCTTGAAGGTCAGCCTGGGTCCAGACAGTGGCTCTGTGACTCCTATGATCCGTAGTGTCTCATACTTCTCTTATGTCTCTGATTAATTTTCCTTCTCCTCCCAACACCCATGCGTTTTCAGGGCCCTCTGTTCATTTCCAGCTTTTTCAAACGGTCTCTTCCTCTTTTTTTTTTTTTTTTTTTTTTCCCAAATTGCTTTTTCATGTCTCTGCTGCATCACTGGCCTTTTGAGATAGGAATTTTTTTTTCTGTTCCTCCCGTCACTGTTGTTCAATGGCAAAATTGCTGCAGGGCTGGTTTGGGTTTTTTCCTTTTGTTTTCTCCCTCTTCATTTGTAATCACCCACTAACAAGGTGGGTTTTTTCCTTCTTTCTTTTCTGTATTTTTCCCTTGTTGAGATCTCTTACTCTGCTTTACTGTTTTGCATTAGCGTCTTTCTGCTGTGCAGGAAGGAGTGAAGATTTGTGTGGTTTTGCTGGTGCCAGCTGATCTCTGTTGGTCTTGGGAGAGCTGAGCTGTGTCTGTTTTGGCACAAAAGGTGCTGTGCAGCTGACAAGTGGTTATGGCACCTGTGGCTTTAGGTGTTGTTGCTGGATCACATCATAACAGCTTTATTACAGCCTCTTTTGTTTTTCTAAGAGCAGACTGAGGTTCTTTCTCTCCCATCATTGCTCACCTTTGGATTTTTTCTACTATGGTGAAAGATAAATCTAAAAGTGTACCTTAGAAGCAGAAAATACTCCTGTGCCTAGCATTTTCTACAAGGATCAAATCCATGTGTCTTTCCCTTCGACACTAATCTCTCTCTCTCTCTCTCCTGATGCTAAAAAAGCACCTCACTGACCAAAAATGCCTTTTGTTTTTCTTTGAAGTTTGCCGATAATCAAGTCTTACTGCTCTTGATTATTTGAGATAAAGCTATAAATATTCATATTACCCCAAAGAAATCTTCTGTGATTTTGGTAAAAAAATGGAAATTGGTCTATGTGATTGGGTTTTTGTTTTCTCGTCTTCTGCATACACTTTCCTGGATCAGTAATACTGCTAGCAAGAGACTGAGATAGAAATTGTGTGAAGTCATTCTGGAATGAATGGGCAGCAGCACTGCCAGACTTTCTGGGTAAATGGGGTAGTTGGTCTCCCAGACTTGAGGCCACCTCTGGAAACTCTGATTTTGCTGCTTGGGATTTTTCCCATAAGACAGGGAACGGTCTTGCTATAATTTGAAATATGGAAGCCTTCCTTGTTCTTATCAAGGTGTTCCTAGTGAGGTTTACCACTTCAAGGGAAACAGGATCCTTTTACTATGGGATTGTGCTTGTAAATGCCTTGTGGTCTAAGCCAGCCAGACCTGTTCTCCTTCCTGTTCTCTGCAGCCTTTTTTCCAAAAGGTTCACTATGTCTTGATGCATCATTCAGCTCATGACTGAGGCAGCAGCTCCTCCCGGACTCTGGAATAGGTGAAGTCAGTACGTGTGTATAAACTCTCTGCACGTGGTAGCATCTTAAACGGCAGAACATGAGAAAACAGATGACAGTAAGCTTGATCCTACATTAAAGCCTAAGAGATCAAGGCCTACCCCTTCTAAAGAGCAGGTTGAAGTTTAATGTTGTGGTTGATGCGATGTCCCAGAAGGTGGTGGAGGAGGATGCTGAGGAGCTCACTCCCCACCTCAGCAGGCAGCACGCAGAGGTGTCTGGTCACACAGGTCACTGTCCTTGTTTTCAGTTCCGGAGCTGCGACTGCCAGCTGGAAATGGGTGCTGGCTGGCAAAGGCATGTGGAAAACATGGCAAGTCTGGGGTTTGTTTTGCACGGAGCAGATGAACGATTAGCCACTAGATGGGGCTGAAGATGTACAGGATTTACTGATTAGTGGAGGCTCTTATGGAAGAATCCGCAGTTACCTTTACAGGCTCATAGAAAGTTAAAGGATGTTGAGCATTTTCTTTGTTTTACTCTGTTTGTTGACTAATGAGCTAAAGGTGTAAACCTGTACAAACTCCTTCTAAGAAAGAGCTGCTGTTTAGAATATGGAATATTTAAAATTTAAACACAAATTACTGTTTCTAAAGAGTCATATATGAGTAATTTAACTAGCATGCTCATTTATGAAAGTAGTACAATTTATTTAATTTTACACTATTAAGAATATCCCACCCTGGTATTACAGAGTGAATTATCTTGTACATGAAGGAAGTTGAAGTGTGTTTTTTTGCCTGTTGATAATCTCTGAAATAGGAGAGAAAATCTGTGACTTGTGAAGAAAGGAGGGGTATAACATGAAGCTTAGAAATTGTGTGTAAATGGAAAGTAAACTCAAATACAGGAGAAATACCATGTTTCAGGTTTGAAAAAGGAAGTGAGTTTCCTTTATAAATTCGTTATTCTATAGGTAAAGCAGTACAGGATTAACAACTGACTATAAATTTCTACAATGGTATGTAACAATTATACTCATTAAAGATAACAATTTGAAAGTAAAATGACTTCCTTTGAGACCATCACTAGCTGTAGAAAATATATTGGGTGATTAAAGTGTCCTAGTAACAATTTTTTAGATCAGTGTTTAAAATATATTTTTATCGTGATTCATTATGTAAAAAAACAGTTTCAAATAAGTTTTTTTTCTTAGTCTTCTTCCCTTTTTCTCCACTAGAATCTGATTTTTTTTCCAGTGTTGTGGCCAAGCATGTGAAATAAATGAAAACTGTTTCTGGAAGAATTTTTCTATCTTCTTCCATCTTGAGCATAAGGGAGCTGGAGAAACCCTTTCGTCCTCACCTCAGACAGCATGAAGTGTATTCAAACGTTAAGACTTCTTTCTAGAACATGTTCATAAAACTCTTCAATGAGTATATTTTCACATGGTTCATTCATAGTCATTAAATGCAAATGTAGTTGGTTTTACAGATGAGTTAATTGTGCTTCAGAAACAATTAGAGCAGCTTGACACAGAAATAAAATTTACCACGAAGACGGGAAAATCATCGTTTTGATGCCTGAGTGCGTTGCTTTGACTCCATCCTGGCACACAAATTTTAAGCTTTATCTTTTCAAACAGAGGCTTAAAATTTTGGCATTTGAGATGCTATAATATTCACAAAGGTTGAAAGATTATAATTTTTGTATTTGATGTTCATGTCTGTCTGTGTATGGCTATTTTAGTAATGTACTCATGTAAGGCTTTCTGTTTTCCTTCCTTATTGAAAGCATTGTTTTAAGAACTTTCTTTCCCTCTTGGGTAGTTTTTACAAAATTAAATGTGGAACATACTAACAAACCCCGGCAGTAAGAAAAGTGTTGCCTGAGAGGATCTTTGCTTGACTAGACACGATTTTGTGAATTTTAGAAATTTTAGAAGAATGAGTTTTCCCATTCCCATGAATCCTTGCTCAGGTTGTACTCATCCCTAATTTTAGTCTGTCTGTGCTAGGCTGCCACTTAGTACTATGGCAAACAAAACGCTAATGGTTGTCAAGCAGGGACCATCAGCTACCACACTACTCATGGTAGTTGGTACATTACTGTTTCTTTGTTGTCGTGCAACCAAGTGTATTTTTTCTTATTTCTGTGAGATGTTCTGTGCTGAGGTTATGGTCTCCTAAGTCCTGGAGGTAGGAGAGAGGTGTTCTTTCAAATGGTGATCTTCTTGTTTGTCACCTTTATTACTTAGTTGAAATTAAGCTTTACTTTGTTCAAGCTCTTGGGCACCTTAGCATCTCTTAACTTGATTGTTCTTCCAGTGGTGGTTTTCCAGAGCTTGCGTTGTTCCTGGTCAATGAAAAGTTTCAGGATCTAGATGCAATATCATTTGAGGCTTAGGTGTTTTTCAAGTTCTTTGCAGTGGCAGCAGCATGGGCCTGTCAGCCTGGTTGGTGTTCCCTGTGCAAGCTGGGTGATCCATTTGTGAGGGGTCATGTGCTGTTTTGGGCAAGCTTGTTCTTGGCCTCCTCCTTCACTAGTGGTTTACCACATTCATGTCCTCATCAACCTCCCACCACTATGCAGCTGTCAGCTGCCTTGCCAGCTTCAAAACTGTTTATTTAATTTTGGAACAGACATCATGGTTTCAAAACAGCACTACCGGAACCTGTTCTTGCCCTGATAGGGACTCCTGCAGGCATAACCCGTATTTCAGTATTAATTTTAATGCCTTCTGCCATATGAAATATCTGACAGAAGAAAGGCCGTAGAGTTACTCCTGTCTTTTACTGATCCAAAGGATCAGCAGCATTACTGATCTCTGGGGTATGTAGTGCAAATAGTTGTTATTCAAAATTCTGGTTTAGTCTCAGTTTCCTAATGGAAGGTGGTTTTCTCTCTTAATAGGTATGTCCCATGGAACTACCACGAACCCCAGATGGGCACGTATGACTTCTTTGGTGGCAAGGATCTAGAGTATTTCCTGCAGCTTGCCAATGACACTGGATTGCTTGTTATCCTGAGAGCTGGACCTTACATCTGTGCAGAATGGGACATGGTATACAACCTTTTGTAACAGCTCATTTCTAGGGTAAATCTAGTGCAAGTATTTCTTAAAGTAGACGAACTTAACTTGGTGTATCCTTGGATGAGAGTCTTGGTTTAGTGTATTAAAATCCATGCATCCTAAGTGACTTCTTACAATACAAGCTTACTCTGTATTTGTTTTTTTCATTAGGAATTACTACTTTCTTGTAGAAACTCAGTTTTCATGTCTCAGTGTATGTCTTGATAAAAGGCTAAATTCTTCTTAAGTTTCCTGAAAATGTCACTGAAATGTTTTCCTTTCTTTTCCCAGGGAGGTCTTCCTGCATGGCTGTTGGAAAAGAAATCTATTGTTCTCAGGTCTTCTGATTCAGGTAGAGGCATCAAAAAAGGCGATCAAAAATACACTGTAGCAGCAAGGCAACTTGCTGTTTGAGGCCATTACTAGATAATTCATATTTCAGCTCAAGTTTTCTTGTGAGTAAAATCTTCAATACTTTTAGTTAGAAATGTGCATTCAAAAAGTATATAGAACAAACAAAGTAGGGGAGAAAGTTTCTGAGGTATTGTCAAGTTGGTGCCAAGAGGGGAGTCATTGTCACCATTGAGGAAAAGACAGGCAGCTTCAGCTTTGAGGTTTTTGGTTTTGCCACAGCCACTCAAAATGGGGATCTTTCTTGGCTGGTTAGTGTGCAATACAGAATTAGTTACAGCGTTCTCATGCGCTCCTGTTAATGTATCAGACACGGAAGAATGAGATGAGGCAGGAGATTAATGTGTTTATTGGAGTTCATGTAGGGGATGAATATGTAGATATCATATCCAACTTCAGTTCTGCTGATTGGGGGTTAAATTATCTATTTTAAAAAATAGTACATAGATCAACAGTTGAATTTGTCTTCCTGTCAAAATGTATTAGGACAACCAGTGAGACATAATGAAGTCCCTTTGATAATTTTCCAAGTTCATCAGTATTTAAATGTTTTATTTTTTAGTAAACTGTGCTGGAAGCATTTATGAACAAGTATAAGAGCACATTTGTTCAAGTATAAGAGCAATCTGTTCGTTAAATGCTGTTCATAATTTACATAATTAGAACACCACGTAAAGACAACCCATATGCAATTTAAAACAAAAATAGAAAAAAGCAGAAAAGAGTGAAACATTTATGTTTTGTATATCACAGATTACCTGGAGGCCGTGGAGAGATGGATGGGTGTCCTTTTGCCAAAGATGAGGCCTTACCTCTATCAAAATGGAGGTCCAATCATCATGGTGCAGGTAACTTTCTGAAAATCAGATGAACCCAAGCAGCATGAATGCTTATACTGCTCTTGCAGACACTCCATGGGTCTTGGGTGGTGGTGTCACAGGTATTTCTTAAGTTTCAGGTAGCTGCAAGATTCTGATTAAATACCTTATCCTAAAGAACTGAATCCACTGTTTCTAGAACTCCAAGAGCACTCATCTGCTCTGTCAGAGTTGTTTTCCACAGCTGTATAAAGCAATAGAGGGAACTTGTGTAGCTTTTTAGATCTGAGGTTCATGGCAATTCTCACATAAAACCAAAATACATTACAGTTGCCTGAAACAATCTGACAGGAAAAAGGTGAATAAGAATACCTGTAGATAGAAATGAAAGCAGTATGGAGTACACCTAATTTAGCACCTAACTTAAGTTGTGATGTTTCAGGGCACAATATTGTATGTTCATGGTGGGTAGCTTCTGTCGTAAACTCCTTCTAGATGTGTTGGGAGTGTTTGTTCTGTATTTGTAGTATTTGATCATAACAAAGCTTTATTTCAGTTTCTTTAAATTCCCTGACTGGCACAGGATGGGATAAGAAGCCCTTCTTGTAATGTGCCCAAGATAATTTTGTTGAACAGTGTGTTTTGTCTGTTGAGCAGAAGCACTGGGCAAAATTATTTTTTGGCAGAAATAAGATGCTTATAATGGGATTTTCAGAAATAACCTTCAGAATTGGAACCTATTGGATCTGGAGGTGAAAAGTTCATCTCCTTGGGAAAGGGGCAAGATGTGTATCTCTCAGTAGCAGCAGAGTTGTCCTCCCTTAAGTCCTTTTGAGTCCATTGCAGGGCTTTGTGGTTCATGTGAGCCTTTTGTAGATGTCTCTGTTCTGAATGTCCAGTTTTGTTGCAGTTTTGATCATTTCACAACCTGTTCTATGGCTTTATTGTTCTGCTTGGGAGGTGGGTTATAAATTCTCAAATTTTAACAGGGACTGTATTATGATCACTGTAGCTAAGTAGATACTTTGCGGCGGGGTGGGGAATTTTGCAGGAAAATGGCTTAGCTCTGCGCAGTTATTGCTCCACTGTAAAATACAGGCGAGAGGAATGAGTCTTGTCTTCTCTTCATCTTCAGATCTGAAGTTAAAATGGCATTTTCAGCATTGCTATCAAAGGAGGAAGAGGGTTGGACTTGTGCTTTCTGTTCTGTTATCAGATGAAGACTGAACTGGCTATGGCTTTACTGACTTGCTTTTACTCTCAGGTAGAGAACGAGTATGGAAGCTACTTCGCTTGTGACTACAACTACCTGCGTTTCCTTCTGAAGCTCTTTCGCCTGCATCTGGGGGATGAAGTGGTGCTCTTCACAACTGATGGTGCAAGCCAGTTTCACTTGAAATGTGGGGCTCTCCAGGGTCTTTATGCAACAGTGGACTTCGCGCCAGGTTGGAGACCGTTGTTTGATTCCAGAAATTCTGAGTTGTGTATGTTTGTGGCAGGACGAACTGACTTGACTGCTTGCCAAACCTGCCTGCTTTGTTTAGATGGGTAAACAGGCATTTATGTGTATTTGATGTACTCTTAAACATATGAGAATCACCTGTGAGCACCCAGTTAGAAAGTCATAATCACTTCCTTGCATCTTGAAATCATGAATAACCAATTTACACTGCTCATAGTGCGTATCTCCTAAAAATTAGCAGTAATAGTTGGCATTGATTCCATGTATTATTTTAATTTTTTTTGGTGTTGGGGTTTTTTAATGTCCTCTGTCGTGGAATCCAGCCATCCAAATGCATTTCTTTTTAAGCCAGAAGTTATTAGAAAAAAAAAAATACTGTTGAAGATCATCATTAGAAATGTGCACACTGCTACAATTTGCTGTGATATAGGCCTGAAGAATGGCTAAGCATCAGTAGTGTGATCAGAGAGTGCCCTTTTGATAGGAGAGTTAAGGATTTAAATGTTCATGTACTGCATGGACTAGACAAAGTAGGCTTAAGGCACAAGACACAAACTCCAAGACAGATATTTTCATTATTTTTTTTTTAATGTGCTGCCTCTTCTGTGCATTATTCTCTCTACAGCTGAATATGTGTGCTTAGCGGGGATCTGTTTTCTTGCAAGTTGAATGAAATTGTGAACGCCTTCATGTGTATCATTTATGCAATGGTGAGCTACTCACCAGTGGTTATTTCCAGCCACTGTGGCTTGAGCCACTAGGGGTGATCAAAAGTGGAACATCTCTTTAGAGATTGCCTGGCTTTTGTTCTTCCCCGTAGCCTTGGTAATGTAACCCCAGACTTAGACTTTCCGATGATCAAGTAGTAATTCTGACACATCTCAGACTTCTTTGTGCCAGGATGTCATTTCTGAGAAAAGCTCAGTTTTCAAAAGATGTATCTCAAAAGCAAAGACATATACACAAACATGCATATGTGCATGTATATATTTAAAATAAGTTTTGCAAGTTAAACATCAGGATCAAAAGTGTTGATTCCTGTGTTTGCTGGAATAGCTTTCTTTTCATGATTTTTGCTAGGCTGGAAGGGAGATAAGACACCAATTTCAGTGAAATGAAGGACCCAGAAAATGATGGATATAGCAAATCAATTTTATTTCTTTCTGTTTATAGGTGGCAATGTCACAGCAGCATTCTTAGCTCAAAGGAGCAGTGAACCTAAGGGCCCTTTGGTATGTCTTTTCACTTAAACTTTTTGTACCATTTCTAATCTTGAAGTTGTTAATCAGAGAGGGGTTGACAGCAGTGCATTGAACAATTTTAGGGACCTGTTGACAAAAACATAATTTCCAAGTCAGAAAAAGTGAATAGAGGAGCTTCTGTGTGTATTTGTCAAATCCATGTTAACTGCTGCTCTGCAAATGCTATTTTAGTCTCAGAAAGTATTGATTTTGTTTCCGTAGTTTTCCTTGCTAAGACAAATGTTTACAAAGCAGTGGAAACGCTAAGGATGGTTAGATGAGTTAGTGAGATATGTGTGTAGGTGGAAGGTAAAAGGAAAATTAAAAGGGCAGATTAGAAGTTGCTTCCTGTTTTCAGCTACCCTAGAGATTTAACACAAGCTGTAGTGGGATGTGAGAACACTGGAAGCCATTTTGACAAAGGGAGAAGGTCCATTGAGGGAACAAAATTATCTCTGTGTTCGGGAGTTGTTTAGAAAGCAATTTGAAATACTTATTTTTCATTACATCCAGTCTGTGTATGCTATTCTGCAGAGAATATGTTGGCTCCATCATTTATTTGAGTGCCAAAACACATCCTTGTCGACAGGTTCCCAGGAAATCCATGCTCTTTGGTGCTTAAGCAATTGTTTGCAAAGTGTCCCTATAAAATTATTGAAACAGTCTTTTAATTCATTTGACCTGTAGTCTGCTGAAAAGGACTGATTTAGTATAAACTTTACTGTATTTATAGTAGTTTAAAAATGGCTCAAATTAGTCAAGGTGCCTTTTTTTCCTTCCCTCTTACAGTTAGGAACCTTAAATCACATTGCATTCTGTTCTTGTTCCCTCTTCATGTTTTCCCTTCCTCTTTTGCCCTTCCTCCTTTCAGGTTAATTCTGAGTTTTATACTGGATGGTTGGATCACTGGGGGCACCGTCATTCTGTTGTGCCCGCACAAACTATAGCTAAAACACTTAATGAAATCCTGGCACGTGGTGCTAACGTTAACCTGTAAGTGTGTGTTCAGTAGAGCTTAATTTTGGGGGGATTTCTTTTCCCAGTTCAGCAAAACCTGATTTTTTTTCTTTTTAGGTACATGTTTATAGGTGGGACTAACTTTGCCTATTGGAATGGTAAGAAATTATTTAAATGATACTGGTGGTGGAGGGGACGTGTTTATGAATCAGGTAGTAATGTATTCTGTGAAAGAATAAGCTATGCCTACTTGCACATGGCAGAAGACGACTGCACTAGCTGTTCTTTGTTTATTGCCAACGTGTTGTACTAAACCCACATGGTATTTGTCTTTGCCAAGGCTACTTCTGCTTCACTCAGTCCTGTGAAACAGTTGAAACACAGATAAATGTGTTTCTCTTTAGAATATTTCACAGAGCAGTGTAAGCTCACGAGGACATTGTCCTCCATCAGGAACAGTTTTTTATGCCAAATCCCAAACATCAAGGCCTACACTGAATCTAAAAATGTGACGGAGTCTGGCTGTAATCGGAAAGAATTCTGAAAGCTGATACCTTTGGGAAAAAACCATCTCTTCCACTGTTTGTATTGCTTTTTCTTTTTTCCTCCTCCCCTAGGTGCTAATATGCCTTATATGCCTCAGCCCACTAGTTATGACTATGATGCCCCACTGAGCGAAGCAGGAGATCTGACGGAAAAGTATTTTGCCTTGAGAGAAGTCATTGGTATGGTGAGTGTCCCCAGGACATTTTTAGAATGGTTCTTTGAAACGTCCCCGGTTTACTCCAAACTCTCTTGTTCTTGTGTTGGTGTAAATTACTCCTCAATTTACTATTTTCTGCAGCTGGGGGAAGTGAAATGGAACAAGACAGTTAGGCCAACCTAACTGCTTCCCGTTACAAAAAGCAAAAGATCTTGCACCTCTCTAGCTATTCTTTCTGTCCCAATGGCTTCCTCCTTCCTTTTAGAGGAGAGAATACTGGTGTAGGTCTGACACTGACATGGTTCAACTCTCCTCTTTTGCTATATTTGTTTTCTCTCAAGGTGGGTAAAGTGAATCAGCTCATTAAGTCAGATGAGGGCCAGTGCTACTACAAGGGGAGCAGAGGGAGGAGGGAAGGGTTTGGCTGGGAGTAGAGATGGAGGAGGAGCATACAGAGCCTTTTCCTTGCAGCATCAGTCAGCCATTCAGTCAGCTTAGGCTCATGACCTGATGTCAGCCCGATGTGTGCTGCAGCTTAGTGCTTTGGCTGTCTATCCCAACCTTCATCTTGAGGTTTTGGGCCTCTGTGAGAAAGTCCAGGCTTACTCAAAAGAGCACATGTTGGTTTTGTGTTTTCACAAACTGCAGCTAGTGACTGGGACCAGCTTTGGCTTGCTGTAAAAATGCAGTGTCTCTGCAAACTGGAGACTGAAGGGAAACATGGAACCTGTGTCTGGATTTTGAATAGCCTTGCACTGGAGGCTGTTCAAATGAGGCTTAAAAACAGGTTCCATGTGAATCCCAAGGCTCAGGCTTGTAGTCGCTATCCTGTTGCATACCAGCAACATTCCTATTCACTAGAAGACTTTTTTATTCTGGGAGTAGATCTCCCAGAAATGTCCTACACTTTCTCTAGCGTCGAGAATGCCTTTATCTCTGTAACTGTGGAAGGCCTGCTGTGGATTTTTTTCTTCAATTTCACTCTTATCCCTAAGACTGATGGGATAAAATTGATGGGATAATTCCGATGGCCTTTCCAAGGGAAGTTTCCTGTTTTGATACAGCTTTTCTCACCAGAGAAATCCACAAACTTTCTGGTTTTGGGTTGTTTTCTTCAAGGTGCAAGATCCCTCTCTGAGATGTAAGTAGTATTCTAGTGCAGTGAGAGAGCCTTGATAAGATGTGAAATGTTCACTATAACCTCAGGTGTATTGGGTCATTTTTTGGCGTGGTTGGTTTGTTTCTTACTTTGCATATCCATAGATTTTCAGTAAAGTTTTGCTGTCACTGCTGTGGATTCTAAACCTGTAACAGTTGGTCTACTCAGTTGCGGTTTGAGGTAAAGCTGATGAAAGAAAATAAAATTGCCTGTAACAACTTACTGTGTTCAACATGTTAGCTATGCTACAAGGGTAACAGTGAAGTCTTCCTTTACAGTTTCCATTAGTTAAAAAAATGTGATGAAGAAGACTTTCAGTCTACCGTTTATTTCAGTTGCGGACAGCATTCTCTTAATTTTTACTATTTGGGCCAAAATTTCATGCTTTTGACTTCTCCTCTTGGATGAATACAGTTTTTGTTTTCTTTAAATCTGGATACCTTGATTGTTTTCCAATACACAGGAGAAGAAATTAACTTCTTACTGGAAATGTAAATCAGGCTTTCATCCATCCAAAACTGACACTTGACAGGATAGCATTGGGAATTATACTGCTGTGGTCTGTTAAAAACAAAACACAAAAACCCCATCTAAACCAAAAATCCTTTCAGCCCCTAATCAAATTTATTTAAAAGAAAACCTGACAAGGTAAGCAGTCTGAAGTCACCAAATTTGCAGATGGAGACACTCTTCACAAACGGTGGTCTTTTGTGCATGTTTATTAAAATGTAGGCTTGGATTGCTTGTTCACATGGGTATCTCACCTGCAGAAGTTTTTTCTCTAATATGCAGACAGGCCACGTCTAGTTAATGGAAGAGCAGATGGGAAGAATGGGTATTAACTAATGGCAGGGCAGACAGGCCATGTCTAGTTAATGGAAGAACAGATGGGAAGAGTGGATATTAACTGATAGCAGGAGAGGGAGAAGCGAGTGATGACAAGGGGAAAAGAAGGTTGTAGCCTCAGAAAGGAGAAGGCCAAGGTGTTGGGCAGAAATACTCTCTGGTCTTCCATGCCTCAAAGGTGTCCAGGAAAGTACTGAGTGGAGGCCCTTCACCTGTTCTCTTTGCTGATTTCAGGTGATTCTTCTTATAAGTATAGGGCAAGAAGTAACCAGTAGATGGGTGGTCAGAGCGTTTCCCTGTCATGTTTCCCTATGACTGATTGGACAGTTGTCTAGAACAGGACCAGAGGGAAGCTAAAGGTGGGACCTCAGGAGTTCATGGAGCTGTGGTCTCAAGGCCTGCTTCTCAAAGACCCCAGCCCAGGCAGTAATGGATTAGCAGGTGGTGGTGATGGAATATTACAACACTGAAAGGAAAGGCACAAGAGGCTAATAATTCCTATAAGGAAGTGTTGCTGATGGAGGGGCAGGTGGAAATCCTGTCCTAGAGATTTGGAAAAGTTAATTCAAGCTCCCAGGAACTGGGGAGAGGACTGCAGTAAAGCTGTGGAAGACAGTAACTCAGGCGGTAGCCACAGGAGGGCTCCAAGGGCACTGGGATTATTTGGCAGCTCACTTTGTTCATTATGCTTTTTACCTTTACCTGGAGTTGAATAGTTACTAAAAATTGTTTACCATGTGTGATCAAGTCAGATTTTTTTTTTTTTTTTTTTAAATCTCCATCTTAAGACTAGATGCAGCTGTAACCTTTAGGGAGTTTATTTACTTTAAGCCAAAATTCTAATTTCGTAAGTTGTGAAGTGTAAAGTGAGAATTCAGTTAAAGTGTGTTTGTATTTAACTTTTGTGTGTGTGCGCCTGTGTGTTTTTTCTTCTTCTCTTTCTAGTATAAGCAGTTACCAGAAGGTCTTATCCCTCCAACAACACCCAAATTTGCATACGGGAAGGTTCGCTTGCAGAAGGTAAGTTAATATCTGTACTACGCTGTGTATCTTTTCATAATGCTCTCTGTTTGCTTTTTACAAAAAATATTTATGAGGGTGTCACAACATGCTCTAGATATCTAGGATAAAACGGAAATAAAATAAATAAAGAGGAAATAAAGAGGAAAACCTTGAAAGCAAACTTTGAGGAAGAAAGGAGTAGAGCTTGGGAGTTAGGAATCATGCCCATATTGGAAAATGATCAAATGTATCTTACCTGGATGTAAAAAGATAGTGTTTACAATATGCAGTATGTGCTTGAAGCTTTGCTAAACTGAAATTAATGTATTATTAACACTAGAGAATCATAGTTGTTAAAGATAAGTCATGTATCAGTGATGTAGCTGGGGGAATGTTACCATGAGACTTACAACAAAGTGTTTTTGTAGCTGGTGATGCCTCTAAAGTGGAAGGAAAAGTACTATATATGTATTGTAAATACTTCTAGGCACTTAAATTTTGAATGTGGAACATTTTTGGTAAATTTGAAAGTCTTAATGATAAAGTTTCTGACAAGGTTTGTGCAAATCTGTAGCTGATGAGAGAAATTAAATCAGTTTCCTGTTGAGGGAAAAGCACACAGAACTAAGCACTCAGAACCCAGCCTTGCTATGTCCTGTCTGACAACAGTGGTATAGCTGGTCAGCTCACAGGTGTCTGGGGTTTGACCATAGCACCATCATTTTAGGATCAAGGAGAAATTTCTGTGAGATACGGTTGAGAACTAGGTTCCTGCAGTGAGCGAAGGGGATGGATGGTTTAATGGGCAACAGAAGAGACAGCAGGTATGAACTTGGATATATTCTTTCTGCTGGGCACAGACAAGTTTTGAGATGGAGGATTACTGCAGTTGATGTGTTGGATACTGCAACTCCTAATGCTTTGATTTTATACTTTGTAATTTCAATCTGGCAGTTATTTTTCCAGTTAGTGATGTTTCTGATCTCTGCAGCTGAAGCATTGCAAAATTTAGTAGTGATAAGGCTTTGCAGGCATTTTCAAGTCATTCCGCTCAAGTGGTGGGCAGAAATACTTTTTGCATAAAAAGTATATGGTTCACCTATGAAGTTGAAAGAGATCTCTATCATTTTCAACAACCTTTGAATATCTTCTTGCTGTATGAGGTTTCACTGAACTGGCAGTAGTGACTAATTATAGGCTCTTATCACTACACCCACCTCTGTGGCTGCTGTCTTTGGTTGCGAGCACTTGGCAGCCCAGTTATCAGATTTTGACTCTCCCATCTTGTCATGGTTCATGGCTCTCAGAAAGGCTGTCCAGCTTCACTAGAATGAGGAGGAACTTTCTCTTTCATGCCTTCAAGAAATGAATGCTGCTGGACTCTCACAAAGGAGTCAAGTTGCTGAAGAGACCAAACTTGCTGAAATATTGCATCTTTGACCTGATCTGCACCTTCTACACTTTCTGAGTTTTTGAGAGGAAATGTTTCACTCTCCAGGCAGCAGTTTTAGGAATCCAGATGGCATGTCTAAACTGCCAGATGTAAGGTTCCTGTCATGTCTGTACATATACTGCCATCTGCACTGAGAGCCTCTGGAACTGTTTTCTGTGAAGAAGGTGGCCTTTTGCTCTGTGACCCACTGCTTAACTTCAGCAGCAGTTTACTCTGCTGGGTTACCCTGCAGCACAAGACGAGTCTCCAGGCCCAGAGGGTTCGTACTGTGCCAGCCCAAAGCTGCTTTCCCAACTCCATTCTAGCCCCAGCTGGAACCAGTTCCAATGCACCTTGTTGTGTGGCGAAGCCTTAATGTATTTTGGTGAATATCAGAGAGGGAATATTCTAAATAACAGCACTTAGCTTTGGTAACAGTAAACTTCCTAGCTATGTCATTTGCAGTGACAGTCGGTGCTAACACAGGTACTGTGTGGGTCTTCACTCTGCAGCTGAGGTCCAGCAGTCAGTCTGCCATGGAGAGCATTGAATCTACTCCAGTGAACCAACTCCCTTGACACTTTTGCAGAAAGGATGAGAGAAAGGAGACTCTGGAGTATTTTCAGGCATCATGTGGTGTACTTTACAGAGGTACATGTAACCAGAGCAGGCTGTTCTCTATCTTTTTTTTGCACGTGATATTCTGTGGCAGTTCAGTCCTTAAGTACCAACTCTCCTGATCAGGCAATTGTTCATTTTGAGCTATTGATTTATTTTAAAGAATTGTCCTGGGTGGGAAAAATATCGTTTATTAAAAGATGCTGGAAACACTGACGTTGCTATGTAAGAGCAAAGGCAGGAAAGCAGGAGATAAGGAAAAAGTCTTGTTGCATAGATGTAAAAGAGAAGTGTTGAAGATGGGGAATGAGGGCAAGCAAAGGCAGAACCGCAGTAGATGGGCTCCAGAAGTGTGAACAAGATGATAGGTTTTAAGGATTTAAGACCCAGAACTTGGGAAGCATTCTTTCCAGAGGGAGATAAATGGGCCTTAGTGCCTGCAATGTATCCACGTGGCTGTGCAGGCTTGTGAGCAGGTGGTAGTTTCTGGTCACCACGTGGAGGGGCCCTGAGAAGTGCTTGGTCACAAGCAAGTGCTTGCCCTAGCACAGCAGCCTACAGACTCATAAGTTCTGGAGATGTACTCGTTTCTTAGGATGTGGAGAGCTCAAGCAATAGCAAGTAGCAGGCAGTGCTAGTGTGTGTTGGGGCCAGAAAGGGGTTAAGCAAGCAGGATGCTGCCTGTAGTTGATATTCATGTTGGAGCTGTTTTGTTTCTTTTTTCTTTCATGCTTGACCTCACACTTAGGTTTTGAAGACTTTGCTTTGGAGGATTTAAAAAGTGTTGCTTTTTTTTTAGTAGTCATCTGTTGTTTTACAGGTTGTTTTTAAAAATTCCTGACAATATTTGTAATTTTTAAGTTTACTCTTAAATTTCTCTTTTGATACTGATTGTCCACTAAGTAGCAGTCAACAGGAATTTGCAGCAAGACCAGATCTTGTCTTGAAGGTTCTTTTGTACATACCACCGAGGGCTGAAAAGCTGAACAAAAATAAACTACTGAAGTTTGGAAGTGAATCACACGTGGTTGACCCATATTCAGAATAGAAGCCCCTTTGGTAGCAGGGACTTAAAAGAAAAAAAGTCAAACAGGCAAATGTACAAGCTGCTAATACTCAGGTGAGCAAGGCACAAAGCAGCATTCATTGCCGCTTAGTAGCTCATTCAAGTTCCCGTGTCTTAATGCTGCTTACCTTCATTTCTGGTTTCACTGTCCACCTGGGGCTAAGACTATTAATGCCCATAGGATTGTTAAGTTCTGTAAATTACCTCTGTCAGTGTCTGTGCATCTTTTGCTTTTGTTGAAGACCTGGTAGTTCAGTCTCTTCTGTAGCCCAGCAAGTCCTGCATATTGCTATAACATTACTGGCTCCTTTGGAGGAGCACAAGATAAGGAGTGGACCCTGTATGCAGTCTAGAATATTTGGGAAATTTTACTCCTTGAAAGATGATTGCTATTTTAGGTACAATGTTTAAACTGAAAACGTAAGAGCGAACTACATTCACCCAAATTTTACCAGCCATGTTTGACCAGCAGTCTTCTTGCCCAAGCAATCATGCTTAACTGTGGGCTAGTGAGGATGACCCAACCTCCAGACAGTGATGGCGATACCTTTTGTCCTTTTGCTTGCTTCCTCCTAGCTAGAGTAAAGATAAGCTCATTTCAAAAGTCTGTTTAGATCTGTGTGTATGTGGTTGTTGTGGTTTAGTCCTGGTAGGCAGCTGAGCACCTTGCAGCCACTCGCTCTCTCCCCCAGTAGGGTGGGGGAGAGAATCAGAAAGGTAGAGGTGTGAAAAGTTGTGGGCTGAGATAAAGACAGTTCAGTAGGTGAAGCAAAAACTGCACGCATAAGTAAAGCAAAATCGGGAGCTCATTCACTGCTACCTTTGTGCAGGGAGGCGCTCGGCCTTCCCCAGGGAAGCAGGGCTTCATCCTGGAATCATTTACGTTGGAAAAGACCTCTGAGGTTGTTAAGTCCAAGAATTAACCCAACCACTACTGTGTTCACCACTAAATCATGTTCCGGAGTGCCACATCACGCACCTTATGAACAAGTCATGTGTATTGGTTACTTAGCAAGGTAAACACTATCACTCCAAACATCTCCCCTTCCTCCTTTTTTCCCCCAGCTTTTATTGCTGAGCATGACACCATATAGTACAGGATATCCCTTTGGTCAGTGGGGGTCAGCTGTCCTGGCTGACCTGTGTTCCCTCCCAACTTCTTGTTGTTGCCTACTCTCTGGTGAGAGAAGCAGAGAAGTTCTTGACTCTGTGTAAGCCCTGCTCAACAATGACCAAAATATCCCAGTGTTATCAACAATCTTAGCAGGAATCCAAAACACAGCCTCCCTATGCTAGCTACTGTGAAGAAAATTAACTGTATCCCAGCTAAAACTGCAGATTTAATTATGTGTACGTAGACAATTCATGCTGGCTCCTGTTGCATCACTGCAGAATATTGTATGTACATTTTAATATTTCAGTACAACTGTCATATAAGTTCTGCAAAAATTCAATATTTCCATTATTGAAGTACCTTCAGAAGTTTGTATTGCTGTGAGTGCTCTTACAGTATAGTTTTACATGATTTTAAACACCTTTTTTTTCTTTTCTTTTTTTGTTAAGCATTTGAATATAAATCTGATATATGAGAGGTATTTGAATCTCTAATGTGTAGTTACCACTGAACAGTGATGATAATTCTGGTGAAACAGACTGACATCTTTCGTGAAAAATTGCATGCAATTGATTTTTTGAGCTTGTAAGACACTAGGCATATTGTGTGCATTTTGACTACCCTAAAACTGATAGTGGTCTTTGAGAGAGAACTGTAGATCTGTAGAAAATTCCATAATCACAAAAGGAAATTTCAGATGGCAACAGAAGACAATTTAATTGTACACATCTAAGTCCTTATTCAGCAAGGTATTTGTGTGTGACTAGCCTAAACCTTGCTCCCAGTCTCATTAAAATCAGTCCAATTGCTTACATATGACAACTTAATTACAGCCTTAATATTTCTAAAATAATTTAAGACTAAATAGGGTAAATTCATTGTGGATGGCTCTTGATGGAATTAAACTGTATCCCTGCTTAGCTCAGAAAGATTCCAGAGTAACTCAGTGGGAATCAGTGGCATTTTCCCTAGCTTGATTCTAAGTATAATTGAGCAAAATTTAGATAATATGTTGCTTTGTATTAATTGTCCAGAGCAGTTGTGTTTGTTTTTACAACTTTTATGAGAAACTCCTGGGTTAGTTCTAGTTAAATAATAAAGAGTCACTTTTATTTTTATGAATGCATAGCAAAATTAGAACATCTGTTTTTTTAAAAACACTGCTCTACATGTAGTATGTTCAGAGTTCATCAGTTCTCTCTGCTGTATTGTGTTTTAAATGTGTCTGCAAGGATGGTGTAAAGATTTGTTAACTTTCTGGACACATGGAGCTAGCTGACTTGATGGCTGGATGTGCAAGCTGTTACATTTGGACTGAAACTTACTGACCTTCATATATCTGCCTTTTCTGTGCTGCAGGCAGGCACTGTGTTGGAGGTTCTTGATGGACTGTCACCTTCTGGACCAGTGAGAAGCACTTACCCATTGACCTTTGTTGAGCTAAAGCAGGTGAGGATTCCTTCAGTATTCCTTCAGGCATTTTGCAGTAATTTTGTGGAGTTTATTTGAACAACCCTCTGTAGTATTACTCTTCTTATGTCATGTCTTACACTTTATCTAGCACAGAAGTAATAGTATTATAAAGGTATCCAGGATTTTTGCATTGGAGGCCTTTCTGTATTCTACAGTGCTCCTGTTTTGCACCTGAGGTTTTCTTCTTCTCATGGATGTAGGTGTCTGTGCTGTCTAGGCTTTCACCTTGATTTCTCTCCTCTCTGAAGTATTAATTTTCAGGTTCTTAAGAGACTTTTTTTTTAATCGTCTTCGTAGCCCTCTGCTGGATCTGCTCCAGTAGTTCTATGTCCTCTTTTCCTGAGGAGCCCAGAATTGGGCACATCACTCCAGGTGTGGGCTCAGCAGGGCTGAGCAGAGGGGCAGGATCACCTCCCTCGACCTGCTGGTAATGCTCTTCCTAATGTCCCCAGGATCCTGTTGGCCTCCTTGGCCCCCAGGGCACTGCTGGCTCACGGACAGCTCATTGTCCACCAGGACCCCCCCATCCTTTTTCACAGAGCTGCTTTCCAGCAGATCAGGCCCCAGCCTGTGCTGGTGCATGGCGTTATTATTCCCCAGGGGCAGGACCCTGCACTTGCCTTTTTTTGAAGTTCATTAGTTACCTCTCCACCCAACTCTCTAGCCTGCTAAGGTCTCAGGAATGGCTATGACTTTTCTTTTTTTTCCCATTCCTGATGGAGAACCTAGTGAAAATTATTCCAAAATGTTCCTGATGTAAACCATGAAGTATTTAATAGATAATTAGATAATGTTGACTTGATGAAGTATCAATTTACAGGCACTGGGTGGGAAGTGAACTTACAAGTTGTCTATATGAACTCAGTTATTAAAGGGATTTTCACCAGTTTACCTAAAGGTCACCCATTACCTAAAGGTCAAAGTAAACTCTAATCTGAAATCGCGTCTGTGATAGTCGCTGTCTGAAGTGAATGAAAGTTAGCATTTCAGTGCAGGCATGTAGGCAGAAATGTGGGATATTTTTAATTCATGACCTGAATTGAAACTACAGAATGACTTGGTTCATTAATCTGTTGGGGTTTTTCTCTTCTTTTCTCTTTTCTTTTCCTAGTATTTTGGGTTTGTACTGTATAGAACTACACTTCCAAAGAACTGTGTGGAGCCAACACCACTGTCTTCACCTTTAAATGGAGTCCATGATCGTGCCTATGTCTCTGTCGATGGGGTAAAAACATTGTTTGCTGGTATTAATTTTTGCCATCAGTGGCCTTCATGAAATTCATGCATGCAGACTGGGAGTTTTTTTCCTCCTTTCAGCAGATCACCAAAGCAACCCTGATCTTATTTAATCACATGAGGAAAATAAGGAAGTATATACTTGATTCATACCAGATGTTCAAATCTGTATTTCAGAAAACATGACTATCTATTGTCTTGCCATTTTTGACATATTTGAATGTTGATACATATTCATGGCTTAGGTGAATAAAAGACCTAGAGAACATATTTACTTGCAGGTTTATAGAACGTGTTACTAATATATGTACTTGGTGGCTTTCTGCAGTATTTGCAAAGATTTTTTTATTATTATTCTCTTTTTTCTTCCTTTGAGGGTAGAAGGAGGAGGAAGCCTGAGCCTATGTCTTACCTTATGAAACTGGCTCCTAACCGCAGCTTCAAAAGAAAAAAAAGAAGTTTATTATACAGAATATGAACTTAGTCTTTCTTTCCATAAGCAGGGTTTTGGCCTCGCTTAATGAGAATTAATATAAATTAATGTATTTTACAGTCAATTTTTTAGTTAATATTTGACCCGTATTGACACTCATCACCTTTGTGTCCAGATCAAGTTCATCTTTCCTTGTGTCGTGGGAATAGGGATAAATAAAACTAAATATTGGTGCACACATAGTTGGAAGATGAAGCCATCTTTAAATCACTGATATTGGCAAAATCTTTTCAATCACTGGACTAAATTTGCGAACTTGCTTTTTGTGAATCAGGTGCATCAAAACGCACTGGCACATCCAGTTGCTGTACTGAAATGTGAATATTGATGTTGAAGCTCTTTGTGTGTGCGTGTGCTCACTTGCAGGAGGGGGAAAGGAAAGGGGTTTTCTTTACATTTTTTTTTCCTTTGTCACTTTTAATTTCTTCATGCAAGTTGAAAAAACAAATAACAGGGTATTTTTGGTTTTCAGTGGTTATTGTTTTCTTCCTCCTGTTGCAATTCATATAGGTACCTCAGGGTGTCCTTGAAAGGGACAAATCACTTGAGATAAATATAACTGGGCAGGCTGGAGCAAATCTGGACATCTTGATAGAGAATATGGGCCGAGTCAACTTTGGTAGATACAATAATGACTTTAAGGTAAGTAAAATCTGTTGAGTTATTGGATTGTAATGGCTTTCCCTCTTTTCCACAGGTTAAAAAGAAAGTAGTGAATTAGAAAGAGCAAAAAGGTCAGAATTAGACAGCTGTAATTTTACCTAAAATAAAACTACTCACTAGTTTCCATATGAGCTTTTCCAGTCACTGAAATCGATGTAAAATTAAAAGCTGCTAGACGTCTTTTAAACTTTATTTGTTTGTTCATTTACATTGTCAGCCAAAGTGTCACCCACAAGATCTTCTGGTTCAGTTGAGTTTGTAGATAACAATTTCAAAACTGTTTCTGTAAACTCCAAAAATGGGTTGGAAATTGGTCCAGAACTTGACTGCACTTTGAGGCTTGTGAATCCTGGGATTGCTTTTGGGGGGCTGCGGGGATGCATGTATGTGTACATAAATGCACTTTTGTATCTTTCTTCTTGTCCCGTTTCATTTGTCAGCAGGGTACCCCCACAATATTTTCAGTGTGACTGGGAAAGGCTGTCCATGAGCACTTTAGCTTGCAAAAGTGCCAGTTCACCCAGACTGAATAGGTGTTAGAGAAAATTATCAGAGAGCTTCCCTGTGCTTCTGGGTGTGTGCTCCACTTCGGGACTGTCACCTCCATGCATGAGTGGCTGTGGTGGGTTGACCTGGGCTGGCAGCCTTGTGCCCACAAAGCCATATGCCCATTCTGTCACTCCTCCTCCACCAACAGGAGAGGAGGAGAAAATGCAATGAAGGGTTCGTGGTTCAAGATAAGAACAAGGGGATCACTCGGAAATTACTGTCATGGTCAAAACAGACTCAAATTGGGGAACTGAATTTATTCTTAAATATATCATCAAAGAGGTGTTCCCAGAATCACTGGTGAGCTTAGCGCTGGGTCTGTTTCGGAGTCAGCTGGAACTGTCTTTGGCTAGCATGGGACAGTTTTTGGCATCTTCTCAGAAAAGCCCCCACTGCAGCTCCCCTTGCTAACAAACCCTTGCCATGTAAACCCAATACCATGGAGGTGCCACTAATGTAGCACTAGGAATGGCAGGGGCAAAAACTAAACTTTTCTGATTTTAGACTTAATGGGATCCCCAGTTCTGCGTGATAGTTGATAAAAGACAGAAGTGCTGTAGAGGTCAGTCTTGTATTATGTTTGGGCTGTGTACCGTTCACAGCATGCTTTTTTTTTTGGTTTTTGATATTACTAGGATGCAGTAGTGCCAACTGTGTTCATTCTGTCTCTTCAAGGTACTTTGCCTTTATCTGAGTGGCAGGGGAAGGAAGCTAGTACCCCAGTCTGGTGCCTTCATGTTGAGGCACCAGAAACATTGCTTTTATTTATTAATTGATTTATTATTAACAGGCCAGATGATAAGGAAACCTATATGCTCAGTGCTAAATTAGGGTAAGAGAATAGAGGTTTGGAGGTTGGCTTAGGAAGGTGCTCAGTTGCTGTGGTTGAGCTGGAATTCACACTTACACCTTTTAACAATTTAAGAGTGAAAGCAGGTTTAGGACACATGTCCATGGTGAAAATAATCCTCTAAAAGCAGGATCTTTCTGTGTAGAAAAGGCAACCCTCCTTGGGTAGCTTTGGACTATGTGCATTGCTTCTTCCCACAGAATCCACCCCTCATCCATGCTCTCCTTCATGTTGATTTTGAAAACTGGGTATAATTATACCTTGGGTTTTAAAAATTCATGTGCTTTTGAAAATCAAGTTAGGGGAAGAGGTTCCTGCCTTGTGAAGCCTTGCATTTTTAAGCAAAGAGGATAGGTTTTTAGGGTTTTATTTGGCTGGAGTTTTATCACTTTTCTGAGCTAGAAATGGAACTAGGCATCTAGCTTTTGGGAAGGAATCTTACAAGGATTTTGGTTTTGAAACATCCTGTTGATCTAAGTCATGCTGTTAAAGGACACAAAGGAAGGAAGAGTGTGGTTTCTGTTTTTTTATGTGCCTTCTTACATGCACACTGCCACCTATATCTCTCAGGTTTACTTGGAAAATTTATATCCACATCTTGGTAACACTGAGTCACTAACCAAAGACGTAAACTTGCCCAATAGCAGAGAAAGTGGTGTTTACTTCCTACAAATCTTCTCCAGACAAGGATCACTGAATGTGTATTCTTATGCAGACCTAAGTAAGAGTGTTTAGTATGCACTTTATATAATTTTTAAAATCACGCTGTTCATAGTGCCTACAGATGAGCTTAGGGAGGCAGGTTAGAAGGTTCAGCCTAAGGTTACATTGCATTACTTCAGTTGATTGCTAGACAGAGTAGAGTCTAGGTTGTATAGAAAAGTTTTGTCACTTAACTTTTGACACTTGCAAATATTTTATTTCGACATAAGTAAAATAAGCTCTGTTCTGTAAAGTGGACATCAGGTAAAGGAAGAGAAAACCACTTAGTGCTTATACAGATGGTGAGCCTTGTGGAGACAGTGCAATGCTTATGAGATATCACAACAGACACACAGCATAGTATCAGCTCTCCAAAGTTGTAGAAACTGTGGTTTTGCTTGTTCCTGTTTGATGTGTGGTGTTTGCAACATAACTTGTTTTGCACTGAAAACCAGCTTCTATGCAGGGTTTATTCAAGCAGTTACAACCAACCCCTTGTATTGCACTGAAACATTACTTTAGGAGGTATTACTATAACAAAATTAGGGTCTGTGCAGGGGTAACTTGATGTTCTTTTCATTCTTCTTAAATTATGACCTTACCTCGCTTTGGCATTCGGTGTGCAAGTACCCTGGTGTGCTGTGAACCACTGTGTAGGTGGTCCCATAGAAATGAGATGGGATTCCATGGGCTTGAAGCTGACTGTAAGCTGAAAGTATTTCACTGAACTGGGCATGTGCATTGATTTTATGATACTGTATCTTATCTGGAGAAGATTTGTGGGAAGTAAGTACAACTTTCTCTGCTATTGCACAAGTTAATGTCTTGGGTTAGTGACTCAGTGTTACCAAGTAATGGTATCTCAGGCTTAATGATATTTAGTGTTGCTTCTCCTTTTTATTAAGGCCCAGGTTTTGGAATCATGTTCATGTTAAAGCAAAACAGAAGTTTTCCTAGTTACAGGAAAGGAATCTGAAAAAAACCCTTGTGTATCAATGAAAGCCTAAAACTTTGAAGAGGAACAGATCTTTCACAGACAATAAATGAAGCCCTTTATTCTTAAGCAAAGCATATAACTTCGTGAAGAGCAGTTGCTTTTTTTTTCATACACAGATTGGCAGCCAGCTGTTAGCTTGATTCAGTTTTTATTCCTGACTGATTTATAGTTGCAGCCAAATAACTTCAATAACACAAACTAATAATATTTTTGTGTTGTTTTTTTTTCTTCTTCCTAGGGTCTAGTATCAAATTTAACTCTTGCTCAAGATATACTTGCTGGATGGGAAATCTATCCTCTAGACATAGACGGAGCAGTGAATTATGACATTATTTATCTCCTTGATCACCCGAAGAGCTCTGCTGTCAAAGCACTGAGTTACGAAGTACCTACATTTTACACTGGTACTCTTTCAATTCCTGGAGGGATTCCAGACTTGCCGCAAGACACCTATGTCAATTTTCCTGGCTGGACAAAGGTACAAGTTTTTGCTGTAAAAACCTCAAAGTCCACTTAGAAAGCTACTGAAACTTCTGTGAACAATTGAAGGCCACCTCTGTTGGATGGGTAGAAGTTGGTCGTGGTGGTGGGTGTCTCAAATATATTTAAATTGCTAAGAAATGGTTTTTTGCTTGGAGTAAATCTGGAGATAAAACATTAAGAAAAGGGAAACATATTCAAAAGATACATGGTATTTATCTAGAAAGTGGAGCATCACAAAAAAAACCCAAAACCAAAGCAATCCAACCAACCCATCCTAGTTTTTCAACTGTGAGAGAGATTCACTGTCATGCTGTTTAGAAATGTTGCATTTAGTTGTGAGGGGGTTTTTTAGAATGTATATGAGGTGCTGTCTGAGGAGCAATGGATCCTGTTGCAAAGCATAAAGAGTGCTGCTCTCTGTGACTGATGGTATGCCCACAGATATGGATCTAGTGCATGGAGAAGGTTATTTGTACCTGGACTGAATGGATCAGAGGGCACTGCTGTGAGAAGCTTGTGGGCAGATCTCTGCCAACGGGGACTTCTCACAGGGCTGTAGTGTAGCTAGAGCAGGAAGGAGTGTGTTTTCACAGTGACGTGTTTGAAACCACCATCATGCAGGATGGGTGAGGAGCAGCTCAGCTGCTTGGTGGCAGGCCCAGGGAGCAGAGTGTGTGTGCTGAAGTGCCACTCCTCTTGGAAGCCTAAGCATTTAAGTCCAGGCTTTAGGGACGTGCCTGTGACAGTGTTAGGTAGCAAAATTGTTCTTTTGTGAAACAATTAGTTTACTGCTACTAAAAAAAGTGGGAGATGAGTTGTTGTTGATCTGTCTCCACTGCCAGTATTGGAGTGGTTAAAGCACTTAACAATATGCAGAAGGCTGTGATTCATTGCATGCACTTGGTATTGCTGACTCTGAGCTTGGATGAGGAAGTATGGCTTAGTCCCTGTTCCCATATATGTGCATGTCACACAATCACTGAATAAAATTCAAAAATAACTTTTTTTCATGGCAACTGGAATCTGAGACCTTTTTAGTAAATTCTGTGAACCTATCAGTCATAAATCTTCATCAGGAAGCAAAGTGGCCATACCTGCCAGTTGGCAAACATATTTAAAATGGCAAGGTAGTCCAAGAATTCTTAGGTATTGGTGGAAATCTTTTCCTCTGATTTATGGAAACCTCTGTTTTACATAGTTTGTATACTCTGTAAAGCAGTCCTGGTGAGAGATTCCAGATGAACTTAAGTAGGGCTATTGAATTGATCCTTCAAGCTTTATATGGATTGGATGAGAGTTTTAAGTAAGATACCTGGAAACTGAGACTTTCAGATAACTTTACAAATGAGAAAATGCCTTTAAGGCAAAGTGCCTTAAAGGGTATAAATTCTACTCAGGTCCCACTGTATGTGGGCCTTAGATCCTTAAGTGGCACTGTGTAAATTGCCTAAGTGTGGAGTGTGATTCTTAAGAGGGGTTAAAACTCACCTATCTGAGTAGCTGCAAAACCACAGAAGCAGCACTTACCACGAAAAGTTAAAGTCCTAATGATGGTTCTGCCTTTGCAAAGGCAAGGAATATAGCGTGACGGACAGCCAGGAAGGAAGGCTGTGGCATTAACAGTTATGACCTATGTTATAGCTTGCTTGATTTTAGTGCTTTTTAAACCCTTCACTAGTGATAAAACTTACTCCACCTTCACTTGAAGAATCACGATGCCCTTAAGCATACATGCCACTGAGTGAATATTTAGATTTATTGGACCTTTTTTTTTTCTTCAGCAGAAAAGAGGATTTGGAGTCAGGAGTGTTCTTGTTTTCTGTAGAGTCATGGGCTGTAGTTGCTGTCCCTGCTAAAGGAAATCTTGCTAGTGAAGATGAAGTTCTTCCCTCTTTTATTTTGTCCAGGGCATATTTATTAGTACTGCATATAGTCTCATAATTTGCTGGTTTAGGGCACACAGATTCCTGAATGTTCAGTCTTTAGAAACTGCAGTGTTAATAAAGACAGTTTGGAGTTCAGAAATTCAAGTTTTTAGCTTTACTGGAAAAAGGAGTTACAACCAGTGACTGATTCAGATCAGAAACAGAGATCTGTCTGATCATATCTCCTGCATCAGAACTCTAGTGCAGTTGATTCCCACAGTAAACACCTCCTTCCCACAGGTTACTGTCATTCTCTGTGAGAGGAGGGCTGCTGTCTGGTGGGTACAGTCACTCATCCATCTTGTGTGTGGGGAGTTTGCATTCATGCCGTGTTTTCTTCTAAACCTACTACAGAAAGTAGTGAGCTTGAATAAAGATAAACTTGATTTAAAAAAAAAAAGTGTTTGAGGTCAAGGTTTATTAACACCTTGGCAGAACATTGCAAGATAGGATCTTGTACCACGGAAGTGGATACAGACGTGAAATAACTCAACTGCATTTGTACATTACTAACTCCTTACAAAGTTTCTCTTGAGAGTTTAATAAAATTTGTTTTCATAAATACCTGAAAAGGAAACACAAGAAAAATACTACTAAAGCAGCTTGGACAGCAATAGTTGTTATATTACATTAGTGCTTCTGTAAATCGTGTTAAAATATTCTGATTTCAGCTATCCCAGACAACTTCAGAAATCACTGAATGCAGTGAAAGTCCTACTTTCCACTGATTCAGACAATTTTATTATGTTTATCAGTGTACATCCATGCCATGAGTCTGGTTTTCCCCTATATTCTGATCACCAAAGACCAAAACAAGAGGGAAAAACATGGATGCAATTATCTGTTCCCATCCCTTTTCTTGACACTGAAGTCTTGTTTGATATACAGTGAAAGGACACTCTGGAGGAGTAAAAGCAAATTATTTATCCTAATCAGTATATCCTCCCTGTGTCTTGCTTCAAAACCAAGATTCAGCTCAACTCAGTAGGAGTCAGTTTACAGTTTTACTAAACATTCTGCAGCATGCCAATTTATAGACTTTTGGAAAAATCTGCATTTATGTCACTTCAGTGTGTCTATTTTGTGGTAGATAAATTAGTGTTTTGACTTTTTGCCTTTTTTCCTTGCCCTTTTTTTTAATCTTTTGAGCTTAAGGTATTTATGATGTTAGGACAGTATTTTGAGCTAGGGGTTCTGACCACCTCAACTATAAGAAGCAATTTTAAGAGTTTGCATGCCACAATTTCATTGAACTTAAAATAATACTAGCAGATCCCCAAGGCTTTTAAAGGTTGTGTGTAACTACAACAGTACTTTCTCGCAGTGTGGTAATCCGAGTACTTTTGTCAACTAAGCTATTACAAGTAAAAGAGACATCTGAATTCCATGTGTCTAGACAAGCTGTGTCTTGCCCTTGAAATCACAGAACAGGGGCTACCAAGGTAGTGTAGCCTTATACTTGTACAGAGAACTGTAACAGCATTAGGATCTGCTTTTTCCTTCTGTGACTTCATTCTCCTTTTAACAATTAGCTTCAAGCAAATACAGTTTACAGATTTGTTATGGTCTTAAACTTGGGGCAAAATTCAGTGCAAGGAGCCTGCAGTTGTTTTTCTAAGTATTGTCATATTTGGAATTACTGCAGTATTTTACCACTTTCTTTTTAAATATTAGTGATGGCTTTAAGTGCTCAGGGAATTCAAGTTCTTTTGACTGTCATTAGCATTTTCTTTTACAGATTTTCTATCCTGGTGTTCAATCAAACTGAAAGGTGAAGGGAGTTCTGTTACTATATCAAGAGTGTTACGCTTAAATCTATTTTGTCATTTCATCTCTGGCAAATTATTAAAATGTTGTTATTCTTTCTTTCTCTCTTAACAGGGGCAAATTTGGATCAATGGCTTTAATCTTGGTCGCTACTGGCCAGCCCGTGGTCCTCAGCTGACCCTTTATGTTCCAAAGAATGTACTTGTTGCATCGGCGCCAAACAACATAACGGTGTTGGAGCTGGAGCGTTCTCCTTGCAGCACCCAGGAGTGCGAAATAGAATTTGTAGACGAACCTAATATCAATGCAACCCTACAGCATGAAACTGATAAACCCCCACTCTTTGTTAGAGAACTATGGATGAGCCATCTATAATGACTCGAGTATTTCTTTATCTTCCCCCCTCTGCCTTTGCTTCCCATTCCCTCAAACCATACTGATTAACACTGAGTCTTCGAAAAAGGGAAGTTGTGTAGGTGAGGCAACTTCTTAAATTCTTCAAAGTTATTTTTTTTTTAATCTCTCAGTTAAATACTGAATTTCTTTCTAAAAATAAAAGCTGGAGCTTTGAAATTTGCCTTGGACTGTGAAATTGAACTCAACTGGAAGTTGAAACTCAATGTTTCCATCAGTCTAGTAAAAATGTAGTCCTTGTACTCCGCTTACACTACAGTAACCTTCCTATGCTTTTATTTTTTACCATGTTTTGCAACTGGAGAGGAGCCTACAAAAGGGGTGTGCAGCCCCCACTACCTTGCTTGTTTCACTTAAGTGGATTGGTAAGTCAGAGTTGCCAATAGACAAGACACTTTCAGCTTCCTTAATCGCCTTATTAGAGTATCAACATCATTTTAGTTTTATTGGGCTTACTGCCAGCATTGAGTGGACCTCATTTTTTAATGCAAGTGACTTTGGAGAAATTTCAGTTTATTTCTTACAGGACTGGTGAGAAAAACTATGGAAGAGAGTACTCAAATGCCAGCTGGTCCAAACAGCAGTAACATGGAGTCTGCATCTGTCCCCTCTTAGAAAGCCAATTTACTGTTTCCCTATTGCTGTCTCTGAACTTAAAGTAAATTGATAAGTACGAGGATATGTCAAATTTAGGCTGCTTTGGTGGAACCACAACCTCTGACTAACCTGCCTGCAGAACGGGGTTTTAAAATGATGAATTTTTTATTTTGTTTTGTTTTGTTTTGTTTTTTTGTTTGGGTTGGGGGTTTTTTGTTTTGTTTGTTTGTTTTGTTTTATTTCTTTTTTTTTTCCCTAGTAGGCATGGAGAACCTGCTTTTCATAGGCCAGCACCTTGGAAGTGGAATGCTTTAAGTTAAAGAATTTTATTTCTCTTTTAGTCATTAATTCACATCACCTCTTTTGTTCCAGTAAACTGATGGTCTTTGTAAGTGCCTGATATTTGCAAATATGCACAAACTCCATCAGTACATCTGACTTTCTGCAGACAGAATCTTCTTTTTGATTCTTGTGATTTTGGTGTCAGTCATGCAAATTCCATGGTGATATTTAAACAACAGAAGATGATCGAATCAGGTATTTTCATAACCTGTGATTTCTTTCTTTGATTTTTGTCTGACATTATTAAAATGGTTCTTTAAAGATTAAGTTCTTCCTCTGTGTGTTTGAGAAGGAAAAAAGGGATGAGAGAATTATGAGCAGTATTAAGGGAGAAATGAGATTGTAAAGTCTCTGTGGATGAAGAATTATTCTTGTTCATGTCTTGTTTATTTTCTCTGTTATGAAGATCTGTACAAAGTAAAGAAAAATGAGGTAGCTGTAATGGGCTGAGCGGACACTGGAGGTGCCACCCTTTTCTGAGATGACCAGTGCAAAATCCTGGCTATTTCTTCGGGTGAGGACCAATACTGTCACTGGAGAAGAGGGTGAGAAAGGGCACCACCCACTTCATGTCTGCTACATGTTTGACGTGTTTGATGGGCTTTCAGATGAGACAGATGTGGCTCATCTGAGACAGAGAAGTTCTGCTCTTAAATTCTCACCTCATATGTCAGTTCCAGGTACTGAGGCCTGTGTGTTCAGTACCCAGCCATGCTTAATTCTTGGAATGAAATGGTCTGCTCTGACGCCAGCTTTTTTTCTTTCTTGGCATCATCCCTGTGGAGAACCTGGAATGTGCTCGGCATGCAGTTAGTTATGAAGTATTAATTACCTCAGAGCCAGGCCTTGAAAGTAAGGGATGAAACAGAATTAGTTTTTAACTAATTATGGGTTTTGTGGCTTGGAGTGTGCAGAATGACAGTATTATTCATATATTATCTAAGTTCAGTGCTTTTAACAGCTGGGAGTATTTTTATTTGTATGGCAGTTAGTGCTGTGAGGGGAGTGGAATTCCTGGTTCTCACTCTTAACTTCACTTTACCTCATACTTGTGAAAACATATTGTGATCTGTGAGACTTCACTTTTCACCATAACTGTGTGATATTACCAGCAGAAAGGCTTTGCATCAAGAATTATAAACATGCATCTAATTGGTTCTAACAATAACCACGTGGAAAGAATGGGTTTAAAGTTTTTGAAGTAGGGCTCTCGATAGCTTGTTTAGCACACCTCCCTATTTACTGCTTTCAGTGGAGTGGTCTCCTGTCTATAAAAAAGAGCTGAAAGTTGTGGCCCTGATTCCTAATCCTGTTCTGCCTACATGGAAACACTGCTGGAGATGGTATTTGAATATGCAGTAGGGAGGTCCCTGTGACAAGGGACCTTCAGAATACAGCACTAGTGAGAGGAACCTGTTGCCAGTTGCTGCTGCTTTACCCAAGGATGTGTCTGCAGGTGCAGTAGCTGAGTGTTCTGCCCTGCCTGTGCCCACACTGGGGCACTGTGCCCACACCACCGTTGCTGCTATGTGCCTGGGACTTATCCTAGGTTTCCTAGCCTTGGCATGCAGTCCTGCTGGGACTGAGTGTGATACAAAACGGGACAGCGTGGCATTTGCTCCTTTGCAGCCTCAGGCAGGTCAGTTATTTTAACCTATCATCAAATGTAGTTCAGCCATGTCCGAGGTGGAAATGAAATCAGAATGAAACCTTCTGACTGTGGGCAGATGAGTAAGAGAAGAGGGGCTGTAGGGAGTTACCTGGCTCACCTTGACCCAGGGGGCAAGGCACTGGTGGGTCTAGTTTCAATTTGTTTTTGAAAGGCAAGATGTGAAAGCATTGTCAGACCCCTGGCTAGTATCTGTTGTGTAGTTGTGTGAACTATTCCAAGTGCTGGAGTTCAGCAGGATGGCCTCTCTGGTGGAGCCAGCTGCCTCCTGAAGGCCTGGTAAGAAGGGATATTCCTAATGCTAAAAGTGTGGGTCCTCAAATCTTTCCTGGTGCCTTTCCTTGGGAATTTGCAGGTGCTTTGCTTACACAAGAGCTGGGTAATGAGCACAATATCCTCTGATTCTGGCAGACAGTGCAAGTATGGTATTTGGTCAGAATTAGTTCATAAAAACAGAAATTTTACACTAGTCCTCTCTGGAAGGTAGGCAGATGCTTCCAGTTCTGTAGGGGGATGCCCTTTGAAATCTACCCATAGAGTAGCAGTAGTGGCTCAGCTTAGCACGGATTTATTTTTCAGCTCTGGAGTGGGGTTTGTGAACTTAGTCTGTAATCCTGCCTATGCATGAATGAAAGCCTTTAAATGTGATTATTTGGGATGAATGAGCAAGTAGAAGAACAAGAGCTGGCAGTATGCTGTATAGTTGAATTCTAGTTAACTTATGTACGAGACTACCCTTTCATAATGTAACTATCTTACTAAGTGTTGATCAACATTTTCTAGTTCCTGAATGACAAGATTGAGACTTGATTTTGTCCTCCTTTAGACTCTCCATGTCTTTTGTAATTCTCTGGTGCAGACAGCTGTCCAGTCTCCTGCTCTCCAATCTCCTTGGGAACTCCACAGTGCCTGTTATTTTCTTTTACAGTTTTTTTTTTTATGGAGTACTCATTTGTTTGCACAGTTTGAATACTTGCAGGGGTGACTAGAAATAATCCTTCTGCCTGGACAGCAAGCACTGTCCAGCTGCCAGATATGTGTCAGGTGTTCAGAAATGACAGTTACAAAAGAAAGATGATCCTGTGGTTTGCAGTGTGCTCTGAAGGACATGATGTTGTTATTGTACAGGCTGAGAAGGTGACCTGTTAACCAAATCCGAAGAGGAGGACAAGGGGAAGGGATCTATTTCCTTTGGATCGACTTGGTCCCTTTGCTGTGATCAGATGGATGACAACCTGTAGTCCCCTTGTGTTCTCAGTGTGGATATATTGAAATCAGTGGGGACAACAGCATCTCTGTATGTGCAAAACAGATATGCTGACACTTTGCCTAAAATACTTTTCCTGGAAATCCACATGTTTTTGAGCAAGTAGCTCACGGTGCTGATGGATCCCAACCTGAGCAGCAGCTTGGTTATTTACTGACCATTTTTATCTGCACCAGCAGGAAGCTACTTGAGAATGTTTTTCTGTTAGACAATTTTGTAGTCGCTCATAATATTCCTTTTTTTGCTTGCAAATGCTCTAACATGACTTCCCAAAGATGCTGGTGATTGATGTGCAATTCCCCATACTTTCCCTTTAATCTGTTCTTGGATATATCTTTCCGGACTGCGAACAACATTTTAACAGATAATTCAGGATTAAAGGTTTGTGAGAGTTGATCTAGCCCTATGTCTCTCTACCCTAAGGCAACATCATTTGTATCTTAAATATTCTCAATGTGTTTCTTTAACCTAGCCTCCAAGATTTCTTGTGATGAAGACTCCAGTCTTTCCTAGGCGAGTTATTCCAGTGTTTACTGTTGGGAAACTTGTCAACAGTAACTGAAGCTGTCATTGCTGCATGTAAGCCAGTTATCACTTTCACTGTCCACAGCCAACACAAGCTGTGTATTTGTGCTCTGAGGCTGTTTTGTGCCCTCTCTGTTACTGTCTTATCTCTCTGTGAACTGGATTTAGAGAAAATTTAAGAGGTGCAGGGTAACACAGAGAAGACTTGGCAAAGATGTGAAAGGTCAACCAGCTTTCTGAATGACTTGGTCCAAGTGCTGAAGCATCTCTTTTGGATAGAAATTGCTGAGTTGCAAGAAAGTTGTCTTGCAGGTTGGGACTTAAAGGCATAGGAGTTAACCTCAAAGTCCTGGCTGGGAGATCATGTGACAGAAGAAACTGGAAACTGCAGAAGAATGGGGTCTGTTTTAATGGTTCTCCTTCAATGAGAAGGCAAAACTGGGCAGAAGTAGATTATCCTGGAACTTAGTGCCATGGGCTGAATGGAAAAATGTTGGAAAAGTACATTACAGGGATCTTTGTTATGCCTTTGCTGAATAAAGTGTGTATGTTTAAAAATCACTTTTCAGCAGGTATTCCCTGTTGCTTGTTACATTATCAAATATGGGAGTAGTGACCTTCCTCTGCTTTGGGGGAAATCTTGAAGCTCTGTGTTACCTCAAGACATTTCACAGAACCAGGGCTTATTTCAGGTAATGCAATCTCCTTTGACTAGGATGTATGACGTGGCCAAGAAATTGGAGATGTATTTGAGAACTCCTGTTTTGGTCTTTAGCACATATACCTGTCCCTCAGGAGGCAAGTATGTGCAGAACTCCACAGCTAGGGTCTTAGGAAGGTCAAACATTTGACTCTGTAGAGTTGGAGTGGGAAGCAGAGTCTTTTTCTTGAGACTCCCCAGCACACTTTGATAGCAGACCCTGTGCCAGCATCACAATAAGATCACTGCCTTGCACTTTGGTGTTGTGCTTACAGCTGCATGATTGTAGCTTAGCCTTTTAAAGTCTTTTGGTAGACAAGAGTGGAGAAAAAAACAGCTCCCTTAATGAAATTGAGAATTGAGTTTGAAACTGTGACTGGAGGTACCTTTGTTAAGTAGAGTGGATCTGTTGAATATTGCAAATTCAGTAGGAAATTGCAGCCAACATCTACAGTCCGAAAGGCTTTTCCTGTTTAAGTTTTCTTACTCACTGTAAGTATATGCACTATTTTTATTAAAATGGTGCTTCTGTAGGGCTCATGCTTCTATACTAATATTAACTGAGTGTTTTCAGCATTTGTGGTTGTGGGCCAGAGCACAGATCTGGGCACGGTGTGGGCAGATGCCTAGTAATTCATCCCTCTGATGCTGTAGCTAAGAAATTCTTACCTATTTCCTGTTTTGTTCTTCCTGAATTTTTGCTGGTTCTTCCTCTCACAGTAGAGAAGTCTTATGTGTAGGGAAACTAGAAAAAATTCCCTCAATATGTCTTTGTCTAAAATGGAGTGGCTCTCCAACCCTTCCACCTATCCATTGCTAGTTTGCAAGATAAAGATGCCTGTGCTTCCAGCTTGCTTGTGCCTGTCTCCTTTCTTCCAAATTCCATTCAAAAGTTCTTTTTCTCAAGTTACACCAGTCTTGGTCAGGTGTACACAGTGAACACTCTTTATGGATCTCTAGTGTAAATTTAGCCAGAAGTCTGGCCTGGCTGTGGACTGGTCCAATAGCACTGTCCAAAGCACTTGCCCTGGGAGAAAGTGAACTGTTATTGTGTGTTGTGTCTTGTGGCTGCAGGATCTGGTCTTGTTCCTGTGCTATGGGTGAAGGGGTTATCCAGAGCACGGGTAGAACTGTTGAGTAGAAGGAGGAAAAAGAAACTGATAGCTTGCTCCAAACCTTCCTTGTGCCCTGCCTGCCTGTTGCTCAGCTTTAGACCTTTCTCCTGTTTGCTGAAAATGTTGGTTGCTCTTTTCGCAGCAAACAGAAATGGAATAAGATAGAAACTGTGCAGAAGAAAAATTTGCACACTTTTCTTGTCTCCTCCATGTTAAATTCTATTTCTGGATGTTGAAACACTCTGCTGTACCATCAAGGCTTCCTAGAAGACGTTAAACTTTGAGAGATGGGTCTGGATCCTGCATACACTTTGCATATTTTCTTTCAAGCTGTTTTGATTTTTTCCCCTCAGTTTAAGGATGTGGTCTATATTAATAATGAATAGGTAGATCCGGTGTGCTGAAGAACCCAAGAACCTGACACTGAACTGACAAAGTGTTAGCATGATTTCCTGCAAAATATTGTCTGTTGTCTTCTGCTACCCTGCATCCCCATCTGGATTGCTTTCTTGGTCCTTTGATCCAGAGCAGTATCTACTTCAACAGCTGAAGTCAAGACAATGTGAGTCTTTTGATTGCATAAATAAATACAAACAAATAAAAACACTTTCAGACATGACTTTATTTAAAGCACTGAGTCCATCTAGCTCATGTTGAAATAGAAGACAGTTTAGCAGAAACAACTAGCAGCAAGCTGCCCATTTTTACCTTTTTCTAGTCTAACCTCTCAGATCTGTTTGCTTTGATTCAAAGGCTTCAGAAGTGCTGGAAAAAATAAAAAGGTAGATCCTGTATGGGTTAGCCAGATTTTGTACACCTCTTAAGGTCTTTTATTGTGGTAAGAAGGACCACATACCCTTACCACCCCAAAATTAAGCTCATTCATCCATCCTAGGAAATAAGGAGAACTTGGACAGATGCCAATAATTTAGATGCAAGAATAGAAGCTACCTATGTTGAAATCAGCCAGAAGGCTTTTTGTTGTGGTTTCGGGTTTTTTCTTAAAATTCTGAAAAACACAGTCTGTGCAAAGATACTGAAAAGAGATTACAGTAGTAGCATACTTGACTTGCATAAAACTTGTTTCTGCTGTTACTGTAGGTACAGTATGAAGCGCTGTACTTGGGGATGTTTAAGCACTATGGAGACATAAGCAAAAAAGAATATTCAGTGTTACAAAACATGATCTGGATGTGAAGCCTAGTGAAGACAGAGGGGAAAGCATAATGATATGTTGGGTAAAGGGTGGGTTCTTTGTTGGTTTTGGTTTTGTGTTGGTTTTTCTTTTTTTTTTTTTTTTTTTTTGGTTGGTTGGTTGGTTTTTTGTTTTGGTTTTTTGTTTGGTTGGTTGGTTTTGTTCTTTTCTTTTTAAGCTAAGCAGGTTGGCATTGGAGAGGGGAAGGAAAATAATTTCACTTCTGGTACCTCCAGCTACAGGCTGTGGCCTTGCATCTCACTAAACTGGCAAAGGTGAATGAGGATGAGCTCTGTAGTTTTGAGATCTCTTAAGTGCAAGTGGAGAATTTCTACATGAAAGAAGGGAGGTGAACTGTAGTAAAGGTTCAGCTCTCCTGGCTGAATGTGCAAAGTGGGGAAAATACATCCAAATCCTAATAAAAACCTGCCTAACCGCGAGACGGGGAAATGCCCATCAGTGCCAGATCTGCTGGTACTTGCTCCCCACCTGCTTGTCACCATCTTGTCTTCCATTTTATCTGAGTAAAGTAGAAACTGTGCTGGTTCTGTTGGTCCTCTATAGGCATTACTGATTTTCAGTTGTTCACAAAACAGTAAGGTTGGATGATGCCTGGTTTGCTTTCACTTTGGTTTCTGGTGAGCAGGCGCCTTCTTTGGACACATGACCGTGCTGTTGTACTTGTCCTGCAAGATGGGTGAAAGAACATTAACAGATTCCCTAGGTTTCTCCTCTCTCAGGGTTTGTTAAGGATTTGGCACAGCACGCAAGAACTCTTTTGTCTCAGAGGCTGAGGGCTTTAAAAATACACAGAGCTCAGCTCAGTTTCTGTTGCATTTGTTCTCTTTTTCTCACTTAATAGAACTTTGTTTTTTCATAAGAATAATGGCACTGAATTTGCCTAAGGTCCATCTAGCCCTGTAACTTCTTTTGAAGTAGAGCATATCTAATCCACTCTTTTTGAGTTTCAGCACCTGGAAATTTTAAGGTGAAGTCTTTTTTTTCATACAAAGTTGAGCTGGAATTTCAGTGCTTTTAAGCACTTTTCAGTAGAAAAGACTTGGCTTTGACTGCTGATTCAGCTGCTCTCTTGCCATGACTCAGTTTGTAAAAATAGCACCCCAAAACTCTGAAGTTCACGCTCTGCAAGGCAAACTGGAGTACAGCAGTTGAAATAATTTAAAAGTGTAAGCTCTGCTCAACAGCCTTGGTTGGTGCTCTGTAGTTTATTCTGATTTGGGAGATTGCTCATATGTTGTCAGGCTGTAGACATTTTGATGTGAAATTGTGATGCCGGTATGGCTTGGAAAGAATGTTCCTGTTCTTTCTTGTGAAGTACTTCATTTTTTCCTGTTGCCTGTTTTAGTGTGTTCATGCAAATTGGTGAAACCCCCTGCAGATTACAAATGTCAAAACCTCAAGTAAATCGGGCAAGCAAGTTAAAAAGGGGTAGGGGTTTAGTCTTCAAACCTTCGTGATTCAGGACAATCACCCATTAACTGAGAAATGTTGGGAAGAAATAGTTCAAAACCAAAGACTTGTATTTCGAATAATGCATTATGAAGTTGTTTTCATCTTCTATTGAAGCAGATGAAGCTTTCTGGGCTGTGAGTAAATGAGAGTGCATGGTTCTTGGTGTCTTGAGACAAAGCAAGGAATTCAGCAATTAATACGCAGATTTTTGTTTCTATAATACTATTTAATTGTAGTACTTTTCATCTGCAAAATGCCTTGTTTTACAAAGGAGGGCAGAGTTTTGATTTCTATGTGGCAAATGCAAGAGTCAAATTGACAAACGTCCCTCGCAAAGCTAGAGGTCAAGCCTTAATAACAGCTTTTGTTTGTTTGTTTTCAGGGAGAAGTATAGGACAAGGGTACTACAGTCTGTTTTGGGTATATTGACGCAGATTGAGAGGTATTGATGAGCATGTCTGGGGTACTTCTGCCTGGCTTACATCTGCTCCACTATGGTAAGGAAGCCAGTGCAGACACTGGAAGGCATTCAGTAAGGCAGTGTTAATAAAACACTTTTTTTTTTTTTTTTTCCTAAACATGACCATTATCTGCACGAACACAGCTGGGGCCAGTTACATTCTGCTCCCGTGCACCACAGGCTGTCTGCATGGGACTCTCTGCATTTGCAGTCACAAAGGAGAAGCACTCTTCCATTCAAATGTCACGTCTGGCTGGTGAGTCTGTACGAGGTCTCGCCTACCGGGTCTTCAGACGCTGCTCTTCTTGGATTACACTCAACTTTGTGCCATCCCCTGATTGGGCAGCTGTGGCTTTTCCTGTGACGGATCTCACTGCTTTTTTTTTTTATTTCTTTTTTTTACTGTGTTTCACTTTGCTTTTGCAAAAGCGGTAACTTTGTGGAATCTTGTGGCCTCAGGTCTAGAAAACATGGCAGGTGTCCCGAAAATTAACATTGATACTAGCTACATATTTGCTCTGCTGTTGGGCAGTATCAGCTCTTCCACAGCTATTTCTTTACAATTAGTTGACAATTCTGGAGCCTTTTTTACATTTTTCCAGGAACCTGGAAGCCTATATATACCCAATGAATTATGCTGGTATGACAATTCAAGAATTTGGTACGTGCCCTCCTGAAAATTCAGGCCACATTCAGTTGTATCATATTATAACTCAGGTCTTCTTTGTGAGTTACCTTAGAGAAAAGGTGGGCTTTTTTTCTTCCCCCCTGTTTCTGACACTATTAATAGTTGCTCTGCCTCTGTGCAAACCCATTCACGGAATTAAAAAAAAAAAACCAAAAAAACCACCCAAAAAACCCCAAAAAACATGCAAATTAAAATTCAGCAGAATCACGTGTATCTAATACTAACCTTGCTTTCTCAGTCTCTGACGCAAATTGCTAAATAGTTATCACTTAAGAATTGACCTTTCATAAATGGTAATAGGGTGTTCGATAGTTTAAATTTTATTCACATAGTGTCATGTTGATAGAGTCTATAAAACGCTGTAGTCTGTTACACTATAGGCAGTAGATTAAAAAAGAAAATAAAAACACCACAGAAAAAAATCCTATTTTTGTCTAGTAGTCTTCAGCACTCATCACCTCACTGAAATTTTGCTTCTAATGCTAGCTTTTTTCCTAAATTCTGGTAATTCCTATGGATATATGTAATAAGCTACTTATTGAGCAATGTGGTAGATTTATTCTATTAAAGCTGTTTAAGTGTTCTAAATAAGACAAATCCTTGAATTTTTTCTACAGTTTTTGGTTATGTGAGGACTTCTGAAATTATTTCCCCCATCGGAATAAAATTGTAGCAGGAATTCAGAGCAGTATTAATGAAATACTTTATTTCAGTAATGTTGACAAATAGGTGTGGTTTACTCTAAAATAGTTTTAATCTGAAGGTGAAATAAAAATGCAGAGGAAAGTTTTGGGTTAAAAGGTGTTTATCATTAGCCAACACACCTGCCACCAAAAATCTGCTCTTTCCAGATTTTCACAGAGTCATAGAAGTGTTTGGGTTGGAAGAGACCTTTAAAGGTCATCCAGTCAAACTCCCCTGCAATGAGCAGGGACATCTTCATGAAACCGCCTTGTCAAAAGCAAAACACTCTGCGGAGTCGTGACAAGACAGGCATCCCGCTGCATGACCTCTGTGTGCGGAAAACATGCACTTCAGCAAGTCAGGAGGTGAATGGATTGACTCCATGTGGCTGTGGAGAGGAGGTGGTGGTGTGTGAGGTTCGTGCAAAAAGCCAGAGCAGGAGCAGACTCCCTGTGGGAGATTTTGGAGGTTCCCTAATATTTCTGAGGAAAGGAAGTGAGCAGTGATCTGCATTATGCAAGGATGGGCTGGTAAAGCAGAACTGAGGGAAAAACAGCCAGAATATTTCCTTTTGTAAACCCTTCAGCCCCTTCTCTGTAGGACTGAGGAGTTCAGTGTGACACCTCATACTATGGGTTTCGCTGTTCTAGAAAGCGTAAACAAGATTCTTGATAGCAAGGGCAGACCTGTTCTCTGCAGCTTCTCAGTGCTGTTTGTCTGCAGGGCCTGCAGAACTCATCATTGCTCCTTGCAATCGACCAGACATATTTTCTTTCCATTCCCAGTGCTTGTGAATGAGCAAAAAGAGCATAAGCAACAGCAAAATCCATTCTTATCTTCCTTCTCTGCACTTTTTGCAGGTTTCCCACGTACTTTGATAGCAGAAAAGGCAAGTTGCTCACTCAGTCTGTGGTCATGGTCTTGCTTGTGGTCGAATTTCAGTTTACCAGTTACGAGCAAGTACAGAGATGTGTTGTGGTCTGTCCTCACTTTGACTAAGATGCTTTTGTGTTACTATGAGCCAGTACTGCTCTCTCTGTTTGTGAGTAATGGTGACAGGTTAAATGTTAGGGAGGGCCCCTCTCTTCCACTGTCCTGCCCAAACCACAATACTTCTATGGAGGTACTTTAAGGAGTGCAAAGTTCCTGTGCAAAAGAGACAAATATGCTTTACATGCAGGGATGTCCACCCATTGTTCCACTCACTGTCCCAGATAGTCTCTTCCTGAACTTGGCTGCTTGTACCTTCTTGGAAAATGCTGACTGAATGCCATTAGTCTCTCTTGAGAAGAAGAGTGCATCTAGTAATGTCAGGCTTCATTCAGTCTCTGTTGTCTTACATGTTGCTAGCATCACCAAGAGTACTTTTTATGACCGTTTCATATCTGTGGGAAAAGATCAGATTCTTGCAGATCAGATTCTTGATTACTTGCCATTGTTGTTAAATGCAAGCAAACAAACATCTTCTTGGAATTAAAAAAAATTCTTAGTGCCTTAGTAGTTTTACTCTGCAACACTTGAATTCACAAAGAGCTTGCAGTGTGCAGTTACAGAGCTACTTATAGTGGATGTGTTCTGTTACTTGTTTTGAAACAAGAAATTAAAACCCAGAGAAACTTCAACCCTTCAAAGATGACTTGGAAAAAAAAAAAATTAAACCTAGCGCAAAAGCTAAAGGAGTGTGATCCATTGATCAATCATGTATTTGGGCTGCATTTACGCAGAGGACTTGATTTTGTTGGCCTGGAACAGATAAAAAGCTTCTTCGTTTTTGAGCTTGAATTGTGAGAAATCTCTGTTCGAACCAATGACTGTCCCATAAGATGGTATTTTGTTAGTTTTTGTGATGGATGTTGCTGCTGGATGACTGTGAAAAAGAAAATCATCTTGGGACCTTCCAACTTGGTGTCTCCTCAGTGGCAGTGCTCACTGCATTACGACTGATTTCTCCATGATTGATATTGGCGCCTACATATGCCATTGCTGTGTCACAGTGAGATGACTGTAGATACAACCACCACTACTTCTCCTTTGAATGGTCTTATCAGTTTTATAAATGCTACAAATCTCACCACTATTGTATCATTTCCAGTCTCCTCCTTTCATGACTGGAGTAGCAAAGTTGAAGTTTCAGTAGGTATTGCCTTAAGCACTATTTTAATGATTATTTTGATTGACATTACTAAATGGCCTTTGATTTCTAACTGTAAATCAAGTCAGATGGAGATGTTGGCATAAGAGGCTGGATGTGGTGGTCTCTGACTGTTAAGAGAGAGATGTTGGATAAAACTGCAAAGAATTAAGAGCTCTTGAAGGAAAATGTGTGATACAGATCCCTGCTGGCAGTTTAGAATCATCCTGGTAACAGAGGAGCACTGTGGTGCCTGTGGAATTGTACTCCCCTTCTGAGCAGGTGTGCAAAGCTGGTGCTGGGACAGTGACAAGCAGTTGCAGTCTAGGAAGGAGAATTGCAATTCCTCACTGGCTCTGAGGGGAACAGATTGACTGGGAGCAGGCTGCTGACCACAATGCTGCTTCTGCACAATTAAAAGGGGTGAAGCTGTCCTTCACAGTAAATGTGTAATTCAGCTTTTTAGAGTGACTGTGGTGTTCTAAACATGCTATGAAAACCAATCAACTTGTTGTTATCTTTTCATCATTATTTGTATTTAATCTAACTAGCTGGTTTCCCCCTTCATCTATACCTTTCTATGGCTGCTTAGCATAAAGGATGAAGAAAGGATGCAGGCTGTCCTTCTGAGGAACCTTGATGTAAAAATGCGGGTTTCAGAATGAGTCAGCTTTGCTTCACTCAAATGTCTATCCATTCTCTTTCATGATTCAATGGGTTTGTACGTACATTCTTCATTGCTGGAAACTCTTGTTCAGCTAAAATAACACCTTTGTCAACTGACATTTTGAAAATCCCTACTTTATTTTTGTCTGTATTAATACTATCATCTCGTCCTTTCTCATCATCAGATTTTAAAGCCCTCTCTCAAAACAGGAATGGCATTGTCCACTGCAGCTTAGTGCATGGGGGAGGGGTGTCTGTTCAGGTGACAGAGGTGGCAGCTACCCAAGTTCAGTGAGCTCCAGCCCCAGGGCCTGAATTCCTGAGACCATCACTTTAATATGAACTGCTCTTTGCACCCAATGCAGCAAAGCTGCTCAGACCACAACTTTCAGTTGCTCATTCAGCAGCTGTGAGTATTACTGGGAGAACTGGAGGAGGCTGATTGGCACAGAGGAACAAGATAACATTCATCTGGGAGGAGCTCTGGCTGCACCAGGCACCCTCTGAACCAACGGCAAATGTGCTCAGGCTGTGGGGCACAAAGCCAAGTGGTGACATGAGGCACATTTGAGTTTTGTGTGGCTCTGTTTGTGGCATTGCTGCACCCTGTTAATTCCACACGTGACCAGATTTGCCCTCCTCCTTTCACCACAGAGTTTGCTCAGACCTGGACCAGTCTGCAAGCCATTCCCTGACACCGCTCTTAGCCCTGGACCTTTCTTACATCACAGTTGTCAAGAGCCTACAGCTTGCTTGTTCCTTGTTGACCACCATTTTTGCCAGGCCAGCACAGGCAGCCTTTCCCTTAGCCTGGAAATCAAGGACCCATTTATTCTTGCTGTCTAAAGGGATCACAGAGCAGGACGAAGAAAAAAGAAGCTGCAGTGGAAGCTGTCTGGCTTTCAGGTTAGTCTGTGCACCAGACAAGTGCGTAGCTCAGCAGTTCACAGTGCCTCTGCTATCAGCTGAGGATGATGTGCCGTGCCACCTTGGGACATTATGGTGGCTTCAGTGACATCTGTGAGAATTTGAAGCACCTCACACTTGAAATTTGTCTTCCTTTTCAAAAAAGGTGATGGATGGCTTAACCCACTCTTTCTATGAGGTTTTCCCAAGTGATTTATGCAGTAGATTCTAAGGTTTTGAGTAGTAAGAATTTATAGTCTTTTTCTTGGAAATAAAGGCTCTTTCTCGCTGCGGGTGATGTCTTCCACAGCTATTATTATTATTATCTGCATTAATGCAGATCCTTGCTTGTCATCCTCAGCAAGCTGCTGAGTAGTGCATTCCCTAAATAAATTATGATGGATATGTGTATGCATGAGATTTGAGTGTGCTGCATTTTATTTTCAGTCTTGTATCATGAGAGAGGTCACATGGAGATGAGCTTCCACTTACGTCTTATTTAGAGTGATGAGTACAATGGCACTGCAATATTTTTGCATTTCTTCTTCAGCCCTTTCCTGATACATTTTAATGCCTTGTTTGTTCTTTGCAGCCTTGGCTGAATGCCGAGCAGGCACTTTATTATTGACAATGTAAGAAAATGAATCATCTGGTTTATAATAAGTAATCTGAATTGTTGTTGTCCAGCAAAAAGACACACCAGAAATATCTTCGAATACATATTTTTCAGCTCGTAATTTGTCTGCCACCACATTACTGATTTTTTCCCTCTTTTAAAATTATTTTGGTGCCAAAATCTAAACACTGCAGTGTGAGTTTCCTTCCTGTTACAGATCTCTGATTAATTAATATCCTGTGGGCAGCTACTGGGGTGTCACACTGTTTGCATTTTGCTGTTATCAAATGCAAGGATTCTTCGTGTGGTTTCTAAGTCATGACAGACCCTTTCTACACAATCTCTGTTTTTACTTTCTTTTGTTTTGCCAGATACCTCTCCAGTGAATGAAAATTGAGTCTTGGAGTTAAGTACTTTTGGAACAAAGAACATTTACTTTAAAATACATACTTTTGATCAAGATGCTTCAAATTTATTGACATATGCTGGAAAATTATTTTTTTTATTATTCAAAAATACTCAAAACATTTTCTATGTTAATTAAAATACAGATTTGCTATCAGGAATTACAGGGATAAAGTAATTCAAAATGCTTATATATACACCTACATATAGGCATATATGTCAACCTGAGAGAAAATGTACCTACAACACAAAGTAATGTCTTTGCTTTGTGTCTTTGTGCACTTGGAGAATATATTTTGTCTTTTTTCTTAATGACAGAGGGTATGTCATCCCCCCTGAAATGAAACATTTAACAGTAGCAGGTACTGCTAGTAGCTGCCTAAGAGTCACGAGTGAACAAGTCCTACACAGATCAACTGCAGAATAAAAAAATATGGTAGTAACCACCCTTCTTGAATACATGAAATGTTTTCCACGTGCATGTGCTGATGGCAAGCTGCTGTCTCACCTCTGCCCCTCCATGCAGGCCAATGTCTTGATGCTGGTGAAAAAGAAGCCACGCAGTGCAGTGCTTTGCACAGAGCTGAGCAGTGATTTGTAATCACAGCAGAGAAACCTTGCATGTCCATCTCCCATGTTCCACATTTGGGGCACCTTCTGTCATAATACTCAGAAAATCTAGAGGCACAAATAAAGCTGAAGTAAGTAATTATCTGGCACTAGCTTATTGTTAGATGTGTCTGCATTTGCTTAGCTTTTTAAAGTTCCTGCTTTTCAAAGTTCCTGCTGTTGTCAGTTTGCTTGCTGCTGAGTGCAGTGGCTGGTCTGAAACGCGTTACAGAGCGTCCTGGTCCCCTGTAGACTGTGTGTAGAATGAACTGGTCGATTCTGTGTGGTAAGTGATGTGAACTCCGCACCACTTGCAAAAATGCTCAGGTAACTGCCAGTTCTTAAAGAGCATCTTCAGGTACTTCTTAAACTTCTCCCCCATTAAGAAGTAGATGACTGGATTGAGGCAACAGTGAAAAAGGCCGAGGATTTCTGTTACCTGGAAAGCATAGTCCAGACTCCTGCTCACTTGACAGCCTTTAATGACTCCCATAAATTCCAGCAGTTGTAAGAAAATAACGATGTTGTAGGGGGTCCAAAAAAAGAAAAACACAATCATGACAGCAAAAATCATCTTCACAGCCTTATTCTTTTTGTCATTTCTACAGTGAACTAATGTTTTAATGATCATGGAGTAGCAAAATGTCATAATTATAAAAGGGATTAGGAGCCCTAAAATGTTGATTTCTAAAGTGGAAAAAATCTTCCATGTTGTAAAATTGCCTGGAAATCTCGGCTTGCAGGTAGTAAAATTATGTTCATTAAAAGACTCTCTAAATACAAGCTCGGGAACTGAGGCAGAAAGAGCTACTAGCCATACAACAAGGCTAGTAATCAAGCCATGGAAGGTGGTCCTTGCTTTCAAGGAAAACACTGCACGAACAATTGCCAGGTATCTGTCTATGCTCATAAGCATAATAAAAAATATCCCGCTGTAAAACCCAACCAGGTAGATCCACGAAATAATTTTACACCAGGGAGTTCCAAAAACCCATTGGTCTACTGTGAAATAAGACCAGAACGGCAAGGATAAAACGAAGAGCAGATCTGAGATGGCGAGGTTTAGCAGGTACACATCAGTCATGCTCTTCAGCCTCTTGTATTTGAAGAGGACCACGATGACCAGAATGTTTCCAGCGAGCCCGACCAGGAATACCAGGGAATACAGAACAGGTAGGAAGGAGGCTGCAAACCTCCTGACGCCTTCTTTACTGCATGGTTTTGGAGCATCATGATAAGTATCGTAATAGTCGTAAAAGGTTGAGAGTTCAACTTCAAGAGACTCAGTACTTGAAGAACTCATGGTTTTTTCCCCCCGGTTCTGAGAAGGGAAGAATATAAAAATGTCAGCAGCTTTCAGTGCATCAAGACCCTGTGGTTACTCCACAAACCTGAATCACGAGTGACTGACTCGCAGCTCGGCACACGACTCACTGCAGGTTCTCAGACATTATGTAAGCGTTATGGGATGGATGCATGTGCACCCTTGAACAAAGTACTGTCCTTAGCATACGTGTGCTTAGTCCTTGCAGCACAGTGCAACTTGCATGTCAAGCACAAAGGGATGTTCAAATGGAGGACAGGAAAGCAAATGGGAATGAAAGACGTGGGCCACAGATGTCAAATCAGAGAGGGTTAAGTCCTGTGTAGAGCAAAGTAAAAAGCAAAGCCATTGTTCATAGCAGTTCAGAATTTCACCCACCCACCTTTCCCATCAGGCAAATGTCAGCATAAGAAGACAGCGATAAACATGCATCAGACTTTTCTTATGAAATTACACTTACTGAAAGCTGTCATGAGCTTTCAATAAGTGCTATTTTCAGTGCCTAAACGAATAACAGGAATTTGTCATCTTCATATGTATGTTCTTTTCTAATAGGCAGATACAGAATTTTAAGTGATATGTTGGACACAGGGCAAATATATTGCTGGCTTATGAGTCTGTGTGTTATTCACATCACAGCATCATTGTTTTAGCATAACATACCAGAAACTCAAGTCTGAGTTCTGTTCTTAGTTGTGTGTGTTATTCACATCACAAGTGGCATTTTTTTAGCCTCAGATACCAGAACTCTAAGCCTGAGCTATGTTCTTCCCCTTTGTCTTTATTTTATGAATGGAAAGCAGAAGAGAAGTGAATTTCATGGCTTTGCTTGTCTTTGCTATGTGTGTTGCTGCTACATAACAGCAAAAATAGACTATCCTTATTCTGAGACCAGCAGTGTGTAGTCCAAAGCATGACACCTTTCCAGCCTACAGTTCTGTTCCATTCTACACAGAGAGGAATATAATCTGATTTACAAGTCACAAGGACAAAACCGTTTGACAGCAATGGTGTAGAAATGACAGTTTTGCAGCAATGGCACCCAGACATACCTGAATCTAATCTAGGTTCAGCATAATATATTTGAATACTTAAAAACATGTGCTCACAGAATACACCCACTTCTGTTGATGTAAGAATTCTTAAAACTGCCTAAAAAAATTACCTTAGCAGCGATAAAAGGTAAATGAAAAAGCATTATATTCATACATATCATGAGTGTACATGATACACAGATGTTTGAGCAATTGCATTTTAATGAATTTTACCTTTTCTCCTCCTTTCTTCTCAGATGATGTGAAGAAGCTTCTTTGCTCTAAGGATGCGGAATCACTTGCTTCTCATCAGGTAGCTCTGCTGGGGAGGTGCTACCCACACAGCAGTGTCTACCAGCTGTAAAAAGCAGTTGTCACTAGGTAGCTGTGTCTCTTAGCGGAATCTTCAACTTCCTTAGATTGTATCACAAGTACTTCTCTCCTCAGTGTTCATCAGAGATAGTCCCTTTAAGTCAGAAATAGAATTAAACACATCTTATAATGTTTTAAAAAAACACAGTTTCCACTGGGAGACTGCTAAGTGAGTTAAAGCAGTTTCATCTCATCCAACAATCATTAAAACTGATATCACTAAGCATAGATGTCACTCAGCTCTCATTCAATTGAAACCTTGTTCTTTTCTTAATCTCAAAAAAAAAAAAAATCAAAGAATCATCTGTAGTAAGCAGAGAGGAAGCAGGCACTTGGTGGGTGTGTGGGAAGTGTGTTTCTAGTCCTTCTCTGACAAATAACTAATTTTCCAAGTTGCACTATGTAATTGTAGAAGAAAAAAACTGGATAGATTTAGTGTAGAGAAGGCTCCTTTTAATCACTGTTGTTTGATCTTCCTAACTCCTACTTATCTTACTAAAAAAGGAAATGAAGGCATGTTAATTCACACTACCTTTTTGCTTGATGTTTTCTGTCACAGGTTTTATATACAGCAAATCTACCTCCTACCAATGACCAGCACAAAATGTAACAGCGGTGAAAATATTGAAAAAGAAGTAGGATGTGCGCACGCGCGTGTGGTCTAAGGGCACAGTGTGCGTGGTGCTGAGGTTTACCGTGGCTCTCTGATACAGCAGGAAGCTCAGCAGCTTCTATGAATTTCTCTTGAGAGTGAGGTGGGCCTTATTTGTCTTTTGGGGGATCCTGAGAAAGCAGGAGAGAACACAGAGGACATGTGCTAGTCAAGCGGGATGGTTGTGAGTCCTGCCAACAGAACAGCTGTGCTGGCAGCTGGCAGGTGCTGGTCTCCACTGTGTCCCAGAAAAGGCCAGCCAAGCAGAAGTACAAGCCATTTCTCAACAGGGGAGCCTGCTTTCTTGTGATCAGCAGAAGCTGAAAAGACACAATGAGAAGCAGAAACAAGAAATCTACAGAAGGTGGTGGTGAGAGTAGGAAGAATCAGACATCTCTGTCCACGAGAGATTACACGTCTTCTTGTTCGCTCTCTGGTGTTATTCCAGATGCAGGTATAGCTTTTGTTCAGTTATGCTATTTGCTGCTATCTCATATGCCTCTGACACTGTTACACTGCCACACTGCCCAATAACTTGTGTTAGGCTGAAAAGTTTGATGTGAAGACAGCATGAGATACGGGATCTACTGGTTTCAGGTTTTGACAGAATAAAACAATTGTATGGGAAGGACCTTGTCAGTCATCTTTCACAAGCTGCATCTGTGGAGATTTTTAAATTGGTCTGTGGGAGATGTCCCTCCAGTGCAGGTTATTGCTCTGCAGATCATGTACATTTTCTCTTCAGTTTACTAGCAGTCCTTAAAGGATGTGGGCGTCAGATAAGCAGACAACACTTGTACCTGTTTCATCAGCTCTGCTCTCAGAAACCAGAAGCTGTTCCTCTCGTTGTTCTTTTGTCTCTGTAAGGGCCTCATTAATCTCTTCTTTGACGTGTTGTTGCACTAGGGCCACAAGTTCAGCTCTTCAGCTACAGTAACAATGACAGAAAATCTTTCTTTAAGTACGTGCTTTTCAGGAAAAAAACACCTCTTGCTCTTGACAATGCTTTCTTAGGCATTGATGTTTCTTAGTTCTGGCTGTACATTTTTTCTCCTCAATAAACCACCATGCATCTGCATGCTTATCTTGTCTCACTCATTGTTTTCAGCTCTATCAAACTAGGTATCTTCTTTGAATTTTATCAGTGATGATTTTTCTTGATTTCCAGATGAAGAGGTGAATAGAACTGAATCCAGGTATTAAATCTCTTCGACCCTGTAAGCATCCTGTTCAGTTAAGGAAAGATTTCCCATCAGCAGCAACATTTTGCGAGATGTATCGACCATCATCAGCAACCTTTTGAATGTGCCACACTTCAGATATGCTTCTGATCTTTCAGGCATACTGTCAGCAGAGAAAAAGTCTGCAGCTGTGTGAAGTCTGCAGCCGTGTGAATTCCAGTTTAGAATGATCCATAGGGCACTGGCCTGAAGAAAGCATCTACCTGGCACAGTGCCTTTTGCCCAGTCCTTCTTTGGAAGGCTTCCAAGTAGCAAAAGCACCTGCCATACTACCAATGCACTTCATGTTAAATCACCAAATAGGAAGGGCTGTCTTTGTAAGGAGACAGAGCAAGAGTGTTTCCACAGAAAGAGGAATGCTCAGCCACAAAATGAGAAAAATTGTTGCAGCTACAGATGCTGAAAACTTATGATGTGTGAACTCCAGAAAATGAAGATTAAAAAATATATCTGCCAGTTAGTGAAAACCAAGAGGATGTGAGTGAATCCTGAAATACCTTCTGATGGCTTACCAATGAACAGTCCCTGGGAGAGCCTGCAAGGAAAACTGGAGAGAAAACAGGAAAAAAAAAAAGAAATCTCTGTTCAAATGAGACAACGCAGAAAACAGAGGAAAGGTGCTGTGAGTGCAGGTCCTGCAATTGCTTGGAGAGAAGGAAGAGTGGAAGGGACTGAGTGTAACTGTCATCTCCAGTAAGGGAGCTCTGAGGTCCCCTTGTAACCCATGGCAGCCTGTCTTTTTCAGCTGCTTCTTGGAGAACCTGGCAGAGACTAACAAAAGGAGAATGGCAGGAGATGGAAAGATTAAGGGAGAAGGTGGAAGGGTTCTCAGTGATGTTGCTGTAAAACTAATGGTTTTGCAGGGGAAGAGAAGAAGAAAAGAAGTCATTTTACCTCTTTACTAAGTGGTATCAGGATGTGTGGCACTGATCAAATAAATAATGAGTGCACAGGGGTGGACCAAACCTGATTAGCCTGACTGGAAGGAGATTAACTTTTATATGGGATGGTGTTTGTGTGGGGGCACATTAAATGCAACAGGAAGAACTTAATAAAAGCAAAACATGGAAAAACCCATACCATAAAAAATTTTGCTTCTCACTGAAAGATTTTTTCAGCCACTCCCATCTTTTATGGGAAGTCTTACGATTAATTTGCCATTTTTCAGGAGACGTAGGAGTCTTGCCCAAGGAAGGACTGGAGGTAGACATTTACCTAACCCACTAATGAGGCTGTGAGGTACTCACCACTGATATGCCAGTGCACCATAGATTCTGCCTGATCTCAGTGCTGGCCAGGGACAGATGACTCAGACAAGTCCTCATTTGGAAGAGGCTGGTCCAGGAGAGAAGCAGATGGCAGTAAATAAAAAGGGACAACTGTTGCAAGAATCAGCATTTTGAATGATTGTGTGGATCGGCGCAGGATCCAGGCTGCCAAAGTCACAGATGGACAAACATTTACCTTTCTCATCAAACCATCCTCTCCATCAGGTGGCCAGCTCCTTTGTGCATGGTCTGACCTCGTGGGGTTCTTCTTTTGCAATTCAGGTGAATTTGGATCGCAGTTTGCACATCTGTAGCCCCCATCCTTCGTTGTTAGCAAAGTGTTTGTTCCACCAGTTCATTGTACAGTTCCTTCTTTTGTAATTTTTAATGTATTCCAAATTTCCTGTACATGACTAAAACTGCAGCATTCTGAGAGAGAACTTAAAAAAGGAAGTAAATGGTTTCCTAGTTTTAGAGACAACCACTGTGTACACTGTTTCTCAGGTGATTCACTCATAATTTACTTCAATCTTTTTGAATGCATGAATTCCCTTTGGCTAAGATAGCTGTTTGTGCTGACAATGAAATGATTTAAGCCAAAAAACATCTTTTCCTTGCTCAAGGCTAAGCTGCAATTCCCCTCATCTTTTTTTCTTTCAGTGGACCAGCCCTGTGCATTCTACTGTTTGTATCCACTGGTGATTCTGTTAATGGCGTCAGTCATCCTTTTCCTCAGCCTAATTTGCTTACTTTCCACATGCTGTGCTTGCAAAGCTGCTACTGTAGACAGAACCCTTCACTAAAAAAAAGAACCAAAACTTCTCACCTCAAACATGACAGAAATAGTCATTTTGTATGCTGAATTTCACTAATCACTAATGCAAAAATAATGAGTTTTAGTCTTCTTAAATGTGAAATGGCATGGCAGGGACTTTTCTTTTTCACGTTCAGTGATATGTTAGATGTTACTAAGCTGTTTCTACGTGTAGGTATGAAATTTGGGCTGTTTCCACTCTGAGGAGCAGTTGATACCTGAGATTTAATTATTTTTTTTCCTAAATGTCCCAGCCAACATGTAATCACCACTATGAGGTCCTCTTAAAGGCTGGTCTTTCTGGAAAAAAAAAAAAAAANGGTGAATAGTGAATAGCAGAAGTGTTCTCAGGCCGCTTTGTTTGATGTTCATTGTGATGAGTTTAGATACAGAGGAAGGATGACAATGTGGCATAAAGGCTTTGTGTTCTGCATGCTTTGTGTTAGCGCCCCCAAGTCTCAAACACTTCAATTGCTGGCAGCCTTTAAAAGCTAATTAAATGACTGGCCTTACCCTAAACATCTACATCTTCACAGTCTCTCCTGAAATGTTCCTCCCATGGCAGTTGTAATATAAAGGAGGCTAGTTAGGTAAACTAAAGTATTTGCAGAGGATCAAGAGTGAAAAGAACTAATAGTTGATCTTACCGATTACTAATCTTTCCATGTTTGCTAAGGCCCAGGCACTCTGCTATCCTATGGAAAAGCTGTTTCACTGCAAGTCCTCTTCAAGACAATCTGTACAGACAACTTATATAATATTCAGTTCACTGTTAGTAGCAGGGGAAACCAATCAGGACACCAAAATAAAACTGTGACAGGCACAATAAAAGGTTTTCATTGGAGCATCTCTGTCATCTTTGTGATTCACAGGATATTCTGATGTGTTTTGTGAATTGTTGGTGAAAGTGCTTGTAGTTAATTTTACATCCACAGGCTTCCATTTGCTTACAAGCAAATAAATAAAACCTCAGAGAAATTGATGTTTCTTCCATCAGCACAATGTAGCGACTAATTTTTTCTTACTTTTAATAAACATATTTTTTACACTCTGTACTTGCTCATCAGTGAATCTGCTTGCTTGATTGGGGTGCCCTGCTTTAACCACGAATGACTTTCAGGTCGAATAGAGTTTAATAATGCCACCTTCTGGTGGAAATGCAAAGAAAGCACTGACACTAAAGATGGGCAGAAGGAATGATGGGGCAAGCTTAGGGCAGAGGGTCCTGTGTGAGCAAGGATGATTACAGGGATAGTGAGAGGGTGTGGTGACTCTGGGAATGCTTGGCTCCGGGTGTTGTTAGCCTTGTGCAAAAAGAGATGTGCCACTGTCTGCAGTCCTGCCTTCTGAATCTGACTTTATCCGTAAGCCCTAGCCTGTGCATTCTGTGTTTTCTTAATTGGGTCTTGTATTTTGTCCATCCCTTCACTGTAGCCTCCTGAAAACTGAAAAACCAGGAGGATCTGGAGAGCAAGGCTCAGCAGAGGGACCAGAAAATGGAACTGAACAAGAGACCAAGTGAGGGTGAGCCTTAATGATTCAAATGAGAGCTCCCTTGGGAAAAAAAAAAAAAAACCAAAAAAAAAAGCTGATCACAGTATGAGGATACCTATTTTCTAAGATAGGAGTCCAAGGGGGAGAGGGACTATAATAAAGCGAAGACTCACTGCAGCGGGGCTCTGTAGTCACTTGGGGATTATGACCTGGTAAATTCTAGTCAGCTCTAATACTGCCATTCCCAAAACAGGCAAACCCAGCTTTGAGCCTCCTCAGACACCTTTCTTCCAGGGCACAGAAGATATGAAATGTGTGTCCTTCATCTGTATCAGAAGGCCTAGCGTGATGTCCCTTGGAAGTGCTGAGAAAGCAATTCCTGTGCACGCTTACCCGGTTCCCCATCCGTGACTGGCTGCAAGCCATTAGCACTACTGATCGAGGCCCTTCCAGTGGGAAATGCTCCCCTTTGCCTTCTGCTCCAGCTATGGCCAAACTGGGATCTGTGTTGCTCAGCAATTGCCTGGGGCAAAGTGGGTGGCAAAGGGCCGTGGACGAAGGTGGTTCAACAACCTGCTCCAAGTGCATTTCAGACTAACCATTTCCTTCTGATTTGCTCCTACCTGGTTGGAGACTGGAAAAATAATTTAAGCTGCAGCTCAGGGTTTCAAGCAGCTGTTATTCGTAAGGAAGCATCCTGGTCCGGGGCACAGGAGATTCCTCATGGGAACAGAGGCTCGTGTCTGACACCAGGGGGAACTGTCTTGTCAGAGGTGCGTGGAGCCATCGCCGCTTTGCTTCCTCAGCTTTGTCGGTGTCCTCCAGTGTGCCCTGTAAGTATGGACCACTGCAATCTCTGCTGCCATTTCTTTGCCTCTCGGTGCCACTGGCTTTAATTTTAGTGCAGCAAATTTATGGGCTGAACACGAAATCCTCATGGGAGAAATGCAGCTTCTCAGTTGCCTGCATTATCCTGGTATATTGGACCTGTGTGTTGGAACTGTTGTGCTGCAGCTGGATATGGAGCAGTGACAAATGCATGCAATTTATCAGAGATTTAAAATATGAGTGGGGTGGGAAAGAGACTGTTCCAGAGACAGCTGCAGTTGGAAAGTGGATAATATCCCCTGTATAGAGAAACAGCAGTGCCAGAGTCTTTGCTTGCATTCTCTACCCCATTCACTAACCTCTGCCTTCAGTGATATAAAGTTCATGTGCTCCTTCCTGCTGATTGAAATATCATGGTTGGAAATTTGGTAAATGCAAACTGTTCTTGAAGAGCAAACCATTTTCCTCATGTCCAATGGGAGTTGTTTTACAGTATTTCTTTAGGGAGAGGAATGAAAAATGCAATATATTAACATTTTTTGTGTTGAATATTAGTGTAACAAGCAAAATCAGACAGGAACAGTTGGTGGATTTTTCCTTTTTTTTGTATTGAAAACAATGTGTTAACACTGGCCCTGTAAAACACAGATCTTGAAGTTTGGGTGTGTAGATGAAAACCAAGCTCTTACAGTGGCTACCAAATAAATTAGGAAGTGCTGCTTACAAGTGGCAGCAGAATTATTGCCAACTTGAACAGAAACTGTATGTATGTGGTAAGTGCCAGAAACTAATCTTTAACAGTTAGAAATTGTTCTCAATTTTTGCTTTGATTACTGAACTTGAATTTCAAAATAATAACTCTGGATGACACACGTTTTCATTAGAGTTTCGGGTGTCCTACAGAGTTAAGAAACTGAAGTGCAAACAGTAAAACTTTGAGCAGGACTAGGTATGTTCTTAATACAGAAAATATTTCATTCAATGCCTATTTTAGAAGTGGTGTGCCAATGGCCTTTGGCAGAGCACTGCATCATGCTTGGGCTATAACTACAGAAGAAAGACATTACCAGCTAGGACCTGAAAAAGCAACAGTGGATAGAGATAGTGCAACTTCAGATTTTCTTTGAAAAATTCTCACTTGTGTTTTAGTGATAGCAGGACTTGGGATTTGCATGGACCAGACTTGTTCCCTCGTTGTCCTGCTAAGACAAGGGCTTTGTATCACTCACAAGATCTCAGTGAGGGACCTCACAAAGGTTATAGAGACAAAATGGAAACTTAATGGAACTTAACCCATATAACCCATTAATTCATTAATAGTTTCTCTGTGAAGAACATCATTAAAACTTCAGACTACCCTAGGCCAGGACTTCAAATCCAGAGGAAATATGTGGGTAGTGACTGGCTCCTTCTGATGCCAGTGTTGAAAATGACAGCTTTCACTGCTGAGCAATTTCCTAGGCCAATGTGATGCTTTGACTGGCTGCACTTCTAAAATTTTTGTACGAGTTTTTTGTTAAAAAATCCAAGAATACAGAGTGGTTAAAAAAAACCAGTGTAGATCGTCTTATTTTGGAACTGTGTTGTAATATTTGAATGAGATGGATTCACAGCAGCACCTAAAAATATACTGATGTCCATGTATCTCACTGCAAGCAGTTCATCTAAACATGTGTCTTGTTCATTCTATTTTTAAGTTGAACATGAAATATAGTCATGAAACTGCCAAGGAAATTCAGATTCAGGCTTTACTAGTTCCTCAAACTCAACCCAGCTGGAAAAAGATTTATGGTAAGTGTTAGTGAGATTCTCAAACAGGAAAATAGTTGATAATGATGAAAAATTAAGGTGCAAAGACAGCTCATCACCCCTCAAAACCCCAAAGCCCAACACCCACCCCCCAAACCCAGAGATATGCTCACCTCCTTTTTGTACAACCAAATACTATTCAATGGATAGATACAACAAGTGTGTGTGCATTTCCACGTGTAAATTGTGACTTGCTAAGTAAGCAAGAGTCTGTCCTTAATTTATGACAGATAATTTTATGCCATTCTGAGAGACTGGTTTACCTTCTCATGAGTAATGAGTAGGAACTGGATGTTGCTGGTCCTCAGGGATGTGTTGATCCCATCTAAGGATAAATGTATCATTAGTGCTGTACATACAAAAGCTTTGCAGGCTGCAAACTAACCAGGCAGTTAGAAATCATCGGTTTCCTGCTGCAGAGGTTTTGAAGGAGAAGTTGTATCTTTAAATAAAGGCTACAATCAACAGTTCTTAAAGAGACATCAATGGGCTTTCAGTCAGGCTTGCATGGTGCAGTGCAGCAAAGGGCAGCAATGCCTGTCTCAGCTGCAGCTGAACCCAGAGCTGCTAAAGTTTGGTAGTTGCTGCACTCAGAGCACTGGTATGCCCCATGGAGGCTGAAGTTTTTTAAGGAACAATTACAAGAATACTCTTCCTGCTAATACAAACAAAATGAAAATGGTGATTTTGGTTTTCACTTGGGTTTTCAAAGATTTACCACTGCTCCTATGAGGAGGAACCTGCATAAACTAGTGGTTTATTGTAGAGCCCAATACCTAGAAATCCCCTGAAGTTTTAAATCTCATACAAATGCTCAAATATTGAGCAATAAAACCATGAAAATAAGTGGCAAACATAATAACTTGCAAATGCGGGGCATAAAACTTGACAGTGTTATGCTGGCAATCCTTGGAAGTATTCCATTGCCTAGTGTGGCAGAGAAGACAGGAGTGCAGGTTGTCAGGAGGGGCCCTTGACTTGGAAGTGAAGGATTTTTGCAGCTTGCAGAGCACTCAGGGCTGTCGAGGCAGTCTGACTCACAGTAGCAAGTCTGCCCTGCCAGAGGGAGATGCATCTGGAAGGAGAGGGCTGCATTGTGCTGGTGATGGGTAGGATTGCTGGGGAACCGCGGGGGAGAAGCAGCAAAAACCTCTCCTTTCCTGGTGAGCTGGCATAAAGCTCTGGGTTTCCACCTTTCATTCTGAGGACAGCACAGGGATCATATTTAAAGGACCCTTTTACTCTTCCCACTCAGTAGCTCACCATTGTCTGGAAAATCAAAGGGAAGTTAAACAAACCAAGCACGATTGAATTGCTCAGTTTGGCAATCCACCGTCTTCGGGCTGACTTCATGCAGATAACTTCTTGTTTAGTCTCAGAGCCTTCCTCTTTCTTTCTGCACATCTTGGCATTTCTTTAAAAAAACATTGTAAAAATACCATTTCTTAAAATACCGCTTTCTTGAAGGCAGAGACACACAAAGTTGCCTTATATCACTTGATTAGGCAGACTGAATTTTGAAAAACAATTTAATTTCAAGTGACACTCATGCTATACCTTATCTTAGACAGCAAGTCTGGAGTCTAGGAGCCCACTTACAGCTGAAAATTACAAAGTTGAGCATAGAGAATATTTTTCCATCAAATACAAAGAGTTTCATGAAAACGTGTTTTGGTTGGGTTTTTTTACTCTAGAGTGTGATGAATTTTCAGTAACAAAAAATGGAATATTTGTGTAATTATTACCACTGGAAAATTGCTCAATGGACACACTCTCCTCCACATTTTCTAGGAAACAAGGTGGTACTAAGGTCCACAAAGAAAGGTCCTACTCCTCCCCCTGACACTCTGAAACAACTTTTTTGTGTTAGTTCAAAAGTGAGAGTGTTTCCTCAGATCTAACATATTACTGGTTCCATCAGTGTATAGAAATAGAGTTCCACTGTCATGGACTTGTTTCGTAAGATTGGTCTTTGATTTTTCCTTGTAAGGTGATCTCAGCTTCATTATTGGCAGCTGTCCTTTTTCCATTCACCTAACTCTAGTCCCCAGCGCCAACAAATTCTCCTTTGCCTTTGCAGCAGATGATGGCAGGGACGCCCAGGCGAAGGACTCAGTTGTCTGATGGACATTTTACACCTCCAGTGCATTGTTACCGCACAAGTAAAAAGGATATTTGGAGGCTGTGGAGTGCCCGTGGGAAATGTGTCCTCCGGGATGCATTAAGTCTGGGTACAGCTGCAGTTTTCCCTGGGGAAATCAGCTGTGACGGGAGAGGCCCCAAAGCCTGAGGAAAGTTGTGTAACCAGCATGGGCAAGTGGTTATTTTGTCCCCAAAGCCATTTTCTGTGACAGTGTAGGCACGGTTGGTGTTGACGACACGTAGCAAGCAGGGCATGGGTGTGAGGCATGGATTTACCGTGCTCAGCTTGATCGTGCTATATTTGGACCAAGCACAGGGATATTCAAACCCATACTTCTAGCTCCCCTTGTTCCAGAGGGTGCTGATGTCCACTGCTCAGAGCCCTTGGGGACATGCTGAGTGAAGTGCTCCCCTGAGCTCTGGCATCTTGCTGAGGCCAAGCCCGTGGAAATCAGGAGATACACCCACTGGCATATCTCTAATCCTAAAGGATGGATTAGAGATCCCTGCTCTGATTATTGCATGCTATAAACACAGAGTGCACAGGTGACAATAAACACATGTTCAGAAATAACTCCTTTTTTTTAAAACGGTGGGATTTTATTACGTATAAAAGCACAGTTAAAACATTTGTTGCAATCAATAACCACAACATCACTTCCTTATGGATATATAGCATCAAAAATACACCCCTTTACTATGAAAAATATTCCCTTTTCCTAAAAGTCAGTCACCATTCATTAAAGAGATTTCCCTTAAAAAATAAGTTTAGGTCTATGTACATCAGTATCACATGAACATACACTGACACATGCACAAGTTGCAGTGGTGGAACTGTTCAAAAACTTCCCTATCCTTAAATTCTTCTCCACCTCCTTTTCCAGGCACAGAGTGCTCCTTTTTTTTCTACTTTCCTTCTTCCTTGCTCTTGATTCCGTTCCATGCCCAACACTGGCATACCGTACTGCTTTCATTTTTAAAATCTTTATGGTTTGAGAATATTTAATGCTTAACAAGAGGCATGTCAGTAATTCCAGGCAGCCACTAAGGCTCTTCATATGGGTAATGGCAACCCCCCCAGTGGCTGCTATCCCTGCAGGAGACACATATTGATACATTTCTCCTTCCCAGAGCCTTTCAGACCAAGACAGAGGCATCCTGGTCACTGGTGTTCAGAGTTATGTTGCTGTTCACCACACTTTCTGCATAACTAACTGAATGAGTGGCCTGGTAGTGACTGCAGGGCCCACGGAAACACAGGAATGGACAGTACTTCAAGCAGACATGATAAAGGTATTTCCTGAATTTTTCCCCAGCAAAAGCATAGATAAGAGGATTGAGACAGCAGTGACTGAATGCAATGGTTTCAGTCAGGTGCATTGCATAGTCCAGTGACTTAATTTGGTTGCAATTTGTGAATAACTCATAGTGATTCAAAGTATCTAGAAAAATCAGTACATTGTAGGGGGCCCAAAACAGAAAAAACACCACCACCACAATCAAGATCAGTTTTATGGCTCGTGTTTTTTTCTGATTTTTGCAGGACAGGAGGGTTTTGATGATCCCACAGTAGCAATAGAATATGATACAGACTGGGATGAAAAAGCCGATGGTGTTCAGCTCCATATTGCAGAACACTGGCCAGATGTTCTCCATCTTCTCTGGGAAGACAGCAATGCAGTCATTTTCTACGAGCTGAGAGAACACAAAATGTGGCACTGACACTAAAACCGCTATTGCCCACACTCCGCAGGTTACAAAAAAGCCGTGTCTTATTGTTCTGGATTTCAGAGAATAAGTTGCCCGGACAATGGCCAAGTACCTATCAACACTGATAACAGTGATAAAGAACATGCCCCCAAAGAAACCGATGTAATACAGTGAGGAAACAGCTGTACATGCAGTAGTCCCAAGGGTCCATCCACGGATTGTATTGGACGCCCAGAACGGGAGGGAGATCACAAAGAGAAGGTCAGAGATAGCCAAGTTCAGGAGATAGATGTCAGTGATGCTTTTTTTATTGCCCTTCACAATGGCAGAAACCACCATTAGATTCCCTGTGAGGCCAAGAGCAAACACCACAACGTAAAATATCGGCAGAAATATTTTCCCAAACTCTTGGATGTCAGTTTTATTGCAGGAGAAAGCATGTTCATCATAAACGTATTCAGCTGTGGTTTCTGCGTATGCTTCCGTCATGCTGAATTTCCTGGTTAGAGGCAAAATGGAAAGGGTAAAGAAAATAACATTAGAGTGATCTTATATGTGCTGTGGTAAAATACTGAGGGACTGCACCAAGCATACTTTGGGATTTTGTCACTATTTATTTTAGTGAGGGTTCTATTACTGTGGAGGTGGTGGTAATTATGACAAAAGCTCAGGCTCTTCTGTTACATGTACTTCACTGAAAATTAACTCTTTAGGATAAGAAAAAAATTAATGAAAATTTCAAGGGCTGTCGCATAAGCCCCTGCTTACTGAAGTGCAGCAGGAGCAGCAGCAAGCTGAGATCTGGCTGAGCTGTGCATGTGGTGCATGGCAGCCCCATGAGCAGTGCAGGCGCTCTGCCAGTCTGCGGGCAGCGCTTGGCAGGAAACGATACTTCACAAGTAGATGTTGAGCAGATTCGGTGCCTGTCAACACCCCAACAGCCCCATCTCCCCCTCTCACTAACCCTGGGCTGGAAGGGTGGCAAGACACCTAGTTTGGCCAGGCCTGAGCTGATGCTTGCTGATAAGGGAGGAGCAAGTCTGCACTGGGGCATTGCTGGCAGCAAGCATATCTTTGATGAGGCTTCTCTAAAAATCATCCTATGATCAAAGGAAGAGAAAATATATTGACCCTTTTCCTCAAGCAACAAAGCATCTCGTGACTGCTCTTGCTCTGGCTGTGAGGCTGGAGCCAGGAATTCACCTTGGCTGAATCCAAAGAGAGTGTGGGGTGCAGGTGTGTGACCTCTGGGCTCACTGGTCTGCACATCCAAAAGCTCAGAGCACCTGTCAATTCATCTGCTCTCCTTTGAGATGTGGTGTTCAAGTCTCCACAAAGATTTCTGTTTGCAAGGAATCAAAAATCCTGTAGGAGTGCAGATGTTGCTGTATTCAGTCTGCTCCCTGGTTAGGTAAAGAGCTTTTAAGTATCCATTACTTGCTCTTGCTGTAGGAGATGAAAGAAATTGAGTGTGATATGCTGTGCAGAAGCCCAGGGAGATGATAACGTGGCGAAAACAGCCTGTTAAAGCCAAGACTGAAAGAAAAGGTCAGTGGTAACAAAACTGCGACTAATAACTACCCCTTGGCCACAGCGTCACCGTCTTCTTACAGGAATCCCCCACTGCCTGTACAGAAGGGACTCAGTTCAGTGACCATAGGCTGTCTCTTACAGAGATGTTTACATTTCCTGTGAGTGGGAGGTGTAGTCAATACACCCAACAAAGAGCAGTGCATCCTCATCCAATGCAGGTCAGGCCAAATCTGCTTTAAGACAAGACAGACTGCTTTTCAGCCTGCTGACCACACTGATGAAACTTCTTTTCCCAAATATAAGGTGAGCACGGACACACTGCTCAGTGGTAGGTGCCGATGGTGCATAGCTACTCTGACTCCTGACACTTACAGCTAAGTGATGGGAATCCCAGCCTGCAGGTCCACATTTCACCAACAGCAATAGTTTTTATACCTTTTGTTTAAAATAAGCCTTGCAAGATTAGACATGAAATAAAGATGTCCTCAGGTGTGAGACAGTTTCCTATGACATGGTGGTAACTACAAAAATCTTCCCCGTGAGTTGTTACTGCGACCATACCAACATTTTCTCCTAATGCCTCATTGCCAGAGCATTGTTTGTGGTGTTGGCTGTGAAGTTCAGGCTTCTTATTTTGTAGCAGTATCTTAAAGAGGGTATTTTTTGTGCTAATTGGAAATATCTTCTTATTCTGAAAGTTCAAACCCTAATGAGACGTGCCCGAAGACTCTAGAAAACATCTTTGTGCTTTGCACAGGAAAAGTGGGCTAGAAAAGGCTGTCTCAGCACTGGTAGCTCTGGGGCATGGCTCAGTATGGGGAAAGCTGTTTGCAGCAGGCAGGCACACCCATGGGCAGAGTGGCTCTTGCAGTGTCTGTCCCCTTGAACTGGGAGCTGAGTTTGCCTTCAGAGTCTGCCCAGCCCCTGCCTGTCAGCCCAGTTCAATTCTCCAGCCTCTGGAGACGAGGTATCTGACACCAGAGTTAAAGGGATACAAATAGGAAAAGCTTAGGTGCTGGGGCAGAAGCTGACAGCAATTGCAAACAAGATACTTGTTTTCTACTGGTGAGATAAGTAAAGAGTTGCCATCTCTTTATCTGCCCTGTTGAGTGATACAGATATGAGCAGGAGACATCATACACAATCTCAATAACCTGTCATTTTCTGCCTTCCCATTGTGATTTCTTTCTTCCTTTCTGAGACTAAATGTATGCAGCAGAAGTGCCAGGGTACACCAAGTCTCCTGTGCCGAATACGGGTCACTCTGTCAGCCTCCCCAGCTCCTTTGCCCCTGAGCTGTTACTGCACCCATCTGCGCAGTGCCAGAGCCTCTGCCTTTCTCTGTGGGCTCATGCGCTCCACAGCTGGTTCTTCACCGATGCAGCAGGAGCTGAGGGCTGCAAAGGTGACTGATTGGGGCAGGAGCACCTGGTCTATGAGAAGACACTGGGTTGGTCAGCCTCAACAGGAGATGTCTCAAGAGGGATTTAGGAAGAAGGTATAAAGGTGAAGCAGACGTTTCTCAGGGGAATAAATATCAATAGCCATGGGAAATCACTACTTAATGTATAGAAAATAAATTTTACCATGATGGTGGTCAAACACCAGGACGGGGCTCCAGGGAGGTTGTGGGATCTAATCCCTGGGGTACTTGAAACTCAGCTGGCCCTGCTCTGTGCATGGGTTTGGACAAGAGACCTCCAGAAATCCTGTCCTATCCTTGTGCCTCTGTGGCAATGCCAGACAGAGGTCATGCTGTTTCTGCCAAGTGTCCCAACTTCTTCTCAGCCGTGTAAGCTCCTGTTTCATATATATCATTCCTGGTGTGACAGCCAGAAGTCTCATCAGACAAAGAGGAGAAAACTGATCGAAGCCTGCTTGTGTCCCCTTAATACCTTTGCTATTTGCGCCAGCATCCAGAGAGGGCTGTTTGGTTGTGCTTGCCTTGACTGTCTGTGCTGTGTGAAATCCCTGCTCTGGAGAGAGGGAACACACATTGCTTTACTCTCCTCTCTGAGAACCTCTAGCTATGCTGGCTTTTAACATGCTTGCTCCCTTAATTCAAATCCAGAAAGGCAGCTTGTCCGTCTGGAGAGTTTCCATATGTGTCCGCAGAAGTCACTGTGCTCTGTTGGACACAGAGGATATCGCACATATAAGTAAATGTAGCTCCCACCAGGGGTTACCCCTCAGCTCTGGCAGACTTCTGCACAGACTTCTGCACTGGCATTGCCTGGAGAGAAGGCTGGGCATGGGAATGGCCACCTTCTTCACTGGAGAACATTCACACAGATGTGCAGGAGAAACTCCTGGCCTTAGTGAGGTAAAGAGAAACATCGCTTCTGTTGGGATATTTCCTGAAATACCTTTTCAGTCAAGTAATCTCCTCTAGCTCACTGATGAGGATTATTTATTTCTACAGTGGCAAATTATTTTCTTTACCCTTGGATGCGTGCTAGCGGGGTCTGTGGTACCTACAACAATGGGAAGGGAAAGATTCTGTATAGCATGTCCAGGGGCAAGCAAGGATTGCACTTACCAAAATGACACTGGCCTTTGAATCTGCTGGCAGTCTGTGGCTTGTTCACTCTCTAGCTCCTGGATTTCATATATCAGCAGTCACACACTCATATCCTTCCACCACCACTCATCCTGCACAGACAATGCCACCAGTACTGTTTGAATATTTAGCTCCTCTGATACCACTTTGCTCAGTTTAAACTGATGATACTCAGTAGGTGGGCTGCAAATTCCAAAGGGCTCCCAAAACCCAGCCCATGCCAGATAGGGATAATCTGTTGAAATGATGCTGCACCTTAAAGAGAGAAACTTAGATCTGATCATCCTCCATCCTTTCCTGCCAGGTGTTCTGTCAGCCTCTCAAAGTCCACTGCAGCATGTGCTACAGGCTTCTCACCATCAGCTTCAACCCAATTTTCTCTTTTATGCTTACAATAAATGTCCACCTACAGGACTGAGTGAACTGAAGAGTGCAGAGGACACAGGAGGACTGCAAGGCTTTGAGGTTTCTCCACCTGATATTTTCCCTTGCTGACTACAAGAAATAGTAGATTCACTTCTGCTTCTCATGGAACTGCTCAACCACTTTTCTCTCTCTGGATTTCCCCATCGATTTTACACCCTACTCTTCACAAACACTTCTGCTCTTGATCATGTTTATAGCTATCTCAAAGACCATAGTCTGCAAGACCAAGACCCCTGTTTCTCAACGCAGCTATTCCCAACCACCATGTGCACCCCTGTAATACACAGGGAAGTGAAATTGTGAGAGGTCTGCAAACTCCTCTAAGGAACAGAAATTGCATTTCAAGCTGCAAAGAACACTGGCATCAGGCTGGGTGACACAAGAGCAAATCCTGTTTATGCATCTGATCTTTCCAGGTGTCATCCCTGGCACTTCAGCCCAGGGCCATGTTACATGCTTTACTGCCAAAAAGAGGGAGATCTACAAGCAGTTTTCCTCCCTGTGATGCCTCTCCTACCACCAAAATAAAAGGAGTGAAAATAACAACCAAATACAGACCTCTGCCAGAGGGTCACGCTTCAGATTTGCACAATATGCTAATAAAGTATTTCAGCCTCAGAAAGATTTTCACACCTTAGTCATCATTTCTGACTGATGCTTACATGCTTTTGTCATGCTGGCAAAACATGTTTTCAGCACACACTGAATGGTCTGATGAGTCAGCTGGCCCTGGGAAGCTGTAGGCTTTGTGAGAACTCCTGTGAAACCCTACAGGTATATGGATAGCCCTTTTTCACCCTTAGATCTGAGCTGCCATCACCCTACCCAGATATAAATGCCCTTGCTTTTTGCATTTGCAACTACACTCACCTGCTTCTTACCAGCTGGTGATTCTCAGCAAGAACACAGGGATGATCTCAGGCACCTCCAAATGAAATGTAGGAGCTATTGGTGGCACTTCTGAGACACAAAGGAAAGAGATTAAAGGAAATAACCAGAACTGGGTCGAAACTAGGAGGAGATAGCACTCTGGCCAAAACTTAACCAGCCTGGCCAAGCAGCTACCACAGAATCATTAGGCTGCCGCAGACACCTCTACCCATGCTTTAGCTGAAACACCACCCAAAACTTAGACTTATGGGTAATACATTAACCAGAGATGGGGCCCGGTTGCTAGTCCTACTCCCAGCTAGTTCCTGTAATTCACTTCGTTTATTTTTCAGAGCAGGGTGGTTCCATTCATAGGCAGTGGCCCCTGGAGTTGCTCGGGATCATGTTACATAGTCAGGGCCAAAAGCAAGCCCATCCCAGCAGATGCAGTTACTTTAAATCTTAAATTTCAGTCTTTTATTCAGTCCTGAATTAGGGAGATGTTCTCCCTGTTCCACCTCTACATGCTGACCTTCAAAAGCAGGAAGGAAGGTGAAAGGGCTGATCTAACCTAACCTTTAACACAGGCAAAATGGAATTTAAACTGTTAAGCGGCAGAGCACAGCTAAGGCCAATCTGTGTGGCTTTATAGAAGAGGAGCTTTAGTTTGGGTGTCTGATAGGATTGCAAGGTTGAAAAAGGGGGCTGTGTGGGAGAGTTGGAGTTCTGACTTGCACTGCGTGCTTATTTGGTTAACACATGTCTCCAGCCCAAAGCAGGGGCAACAAAGCATTGCAATGGGATTTGGACTGGTTAAGCATCAGATCTCAAAAGACAGACATCCGTGGAGGAAGCCTCTCTGAACTATGAATATTGCTTGCAAAATGTGGAAATGACAAGTTGAAAGCCAAAAACTCTTCAGTATTTCCATCATTGTTCTGAAAGCACATTGGCAATGAGAGCTGGCAGGGGCGTGTAATAAAAGGGTTACAGGACGGGAGAGTGATCAGACAACCTGAGTAATCTGAAGCTTCTTGGATGATTCACGTTGGCCCTAACGTAGCCAAATGTAACCAAAGTGACACACTTGAGAGTTAAATAACACGGGCCATGTCTCAAGAGTGGGGGCATATCTGAAAGGAAACTTGACTGCAAGAAAAGCTGATGCAAACCTCAGGTGTTAAAAGAGCTGCCAGATGGGAAGGAACAAAAGAGGGATGACTTTGTCAAATAGATACAGCGGCTGTAGGCATAATTAGGTAACGCTTGATTTCACTTTTGCTTGTGTTAATAATCTTGCTAATTATTTGAGTGGGATTAGCTATCTGTTACAGAGATGCAGGGAAATTCAAACCAGAAACATGCAAGACAGAAATGAGATGAACATTTTTAACAGTGAAAGGCTAATAACTGGAACGACTTCAGGTAGGAAAAGGACATTTTTGCATGGCTGAGGGTCTTCACTTTGAGAGAAGGTATGGGTCTGGGAAACAGATTTAGGCCAGACATAGTGGAGAAGCTCAGCAGGAGGGTGCTGGGTTAAACCCTACAGCCCTTGATAGGCAGGGAGGCAGACCAGGCTGGGCACTTCTCTTAACAACCACGACTCTCTTCTGGTAGTAAACGACTGAAAAAGCTAAACTGTCCTCTCCCAAGAACGAACTAGCTCAAATCCTGGGATGTAACCCCTGGAAGGAAGCAGGCTCCTGTGAAGAGCACGGAGCAGCTGCTGGCATTGGATTAGCAGTGAGGCTATCACGATGGCTGTGGAAAGAAAGCAGCACCGTTTGGAGATCTTGTTATCAAAGAGCCACCCCGTTGAATCCTGTGTGTTTTCCCACCTAACCAGTTCTTTTTTCTTTCCTCCCTAGCTTCTGAGTGAGTGTGGTGTAATCCCACATGCTCCCTGCCCCTCCAGTTCTTCCTCGATGACTTAAAGGTGAGGAAATTCCTTTCTTTGGTGTTTCTTCTTTCTTCTGTCATTTATTCTCAGATCAGCTGGACTATTTCTGTGGACCATCAGAGTTCTGCAAACCTAATGACTGCTTTTCAGTTTGGGTGATTTAATTTATGGAGGCTTCCCCCAGTAATTTGAGGATAAGTGTTTTGAAAGCAAGTAGTTCTCTGGGATGCTTTGCTATTGAATTTTCCAATTCAAGATGAAGTTGAAGGCACAGAAACATGATGCTGAGGCTTTCAAAGAATTAGGCCATTTAGGGAGTCTTAAGTAAATGACTCAGAAGTAGAAGCCAATAAAACCACTGCTGATAAGGATATGACTGAATTTTGCAGAGGCCTTTGATTCCTTTACAACGGTATTTAGGTCAAAGATATTAAAATCACTTCCCTGATCCAATTCTACTGTTTTTACACCAATATCACAAACTAAGTTAGAAGTAGACACCACTTGCTGAAGATGAGAAGCATGTAAATCTACAAACTTAAACCAGTAGTTTTTGGTGAAAAAATATATTTGAAAATATCAGACTTTGATCATGGAAGGCAGGAGGATATAACATAGAGTCCAAAATCCCTAGGGTCTCTCTCACCTTTGCCTAGGGCATTATAGTTTTGGAAAGTGCTTTCTCAATGATGCTCCATGCTCACCTGGAGGTAACTGCAGCACAGCAAGTAACAAGTAACAAGATTTACATTAGCCTGTCACATCAAATTTAGGTATAGTCATGATTTATAAAGAAAAAACAAAAACATGGACTTCCTGCTCTCTCTGCCAACATCAAGGGTTTCATTACCCGTCTTTCAGGGCAACAACAGAGGTATTATTCTGAGCAAGATCTTGCCCTTGCTCCCTCAGTGCACTGGCCAGGCTGATGGCCTCACTCGGGCTGTTTGTGCTACCACCGCAGCAAAGCAGGCACAGGGGACTGAACCCAGATGTCCTGGGCACATCCCGCCCCCAGCAACATCCCTCCACTTGCTGGTTTTGTTGCTCCACCAGGAAGACTTGCTGTGAGCCATTTGGAAGGGACAGCTGCACCACAGCAGTGTGTGGTTTGCTGGGGTCATGGAAAGCCCTGCCAAGCCCCTGGCAGCTCACCCCCGTGGTTGCTGGTGTATTTATAGCAAAAGCTGAAGCTCTCAGTGGTTTCAGCTCCTTCCCTCGGTGCTGGGGAGGACAAAGCCCCTCTGAGGCTGACAGGGTGGACATGCAGGAGCCTTGGTGCCTGTACACTTTAAGGAGCAGGGAATAGGTTCAGGTTTCAGGGCATGACTAAGTCTCTTGAGCACGTGAAGCTGTTTCAGAAATGACTTAAGGCATTTAGGAGAGATGACCTGACAATATGACTCAAGCTCCCGCATCTCCCCTGCATCTTAAAATTGAGGTTCAAAAATCACTGGAATGGTTCTGAAATTTGCATCCATGTCTCTCAGGGTGGCCTTGATCCTATGACCAGAAGCAAGAGACCTCTGCAGAGCTTCTACAGCCTGAGATAGTTTCCCAGCAGTGCCCTGCTCCCAGGGACCAGCCAGGGGATGGGAAATTAGGTAAACGGTGAATATTGTTGTAGAGCAGTATTTATTTTGGTCCTCACAGAGGCTGGGGAGCACTTTAGCTCAGCTGCTGGGGAAGCAGTTGCCCTCCCAAGAGCTGCCCACAGGGAACTGGGTGTTTGGGGTTGTCATCTGACAATGGTGACTGGATGGTTACTGCCAGGGTCAGGATTTTCTTGGAAAACTTATTTCACAGGTATTTCACCTAGCCTGTTAGTTCCCCTAATTGCCCTTTCTGCTTGCATGGTTGCTCAGGAACTCTGTAACTTTTCTTTTCTGTGTATAGCTGACCATTTTGCCAGTGTTTCCTCTTACCTGCTCTTCCTCAGTATTTGTTTTTCCCAGGCCTTCCCTTCTGAAGCAGCATTCAAATTTCTTTTGTATTTTCTGTTGAAGAGACAGTAAAAATACATGATTATTTGTACCTATGAGCACTGTTTGTACTTGTTTATAGTTGGCTCCGTCCTCTCACTGCCTTTATTGTGGCATCTATTTATTTCCTGCCCCCAACCGCTTTTTGTGATTAATAATTTCACATTGCCTCAGCATCCCTGAGAAATCTGAGAAGGCTCTCTAGCAGTCAGAGAGCCTTTCAATCATCTTCTCCATCGTTTCAAGGAGCAGAGCACATCACCCCTTCTTGACTGAGTATGGATGAGATTTAAGTTCTAGAGTTGCCAGATCCTTCTTGGGAATATCAAGTTTTCTATGGAATTTAGTCTCAATTTATTATGTGCTGTCTTTTTTTAAAATTTTAGCCTTTTCTTCTCCCTTTTGGACTTTTTCTGCACTGCCCAAACCCTTTTAATTCATTGCAGTTGCTGTCTTTCTTTTTTCCTGTCATCCAGTTCTCTGCCTCTGGCTGCACTGCCTGCACACAGGGCTTGCCCCAACAGAACAGATTTTGGGAACCACTGTTGTGGATTTGTATTTACATCACACAAGTACTTTGTGGGTGGCCACCACTGTAATACCTGAATGTCTCACTCAAACCAGCAGACACCTCTACTAACATCTTTCCTGCGGAAAGCTGAGTCACAGAAAAATCAAGCACGTTATACAAAAAGGTAAGGGTTTTCAAATGTCTTTAATTTCCATTGCTCTCTTGCTGGTCCGTCTGTATCAGATGCTTTCTATTGACTCTACCAGATTTTCTGCTTTGGGCTATCTTTCAGTGTCAGTGATATTTTGGATGTTGGTTCACTGACCAAAACTAGAAGCAAGCAATGCTGGTGAGTTGTGAAATCTCTGCAGACACCAAACAAAAAACTTCTAATGAAGTAGAAGGGCTGTGTCTTCTTTGTCTGTCATTCTAGGTTAATGTTGCACACAAGTCTTATACCAGTATTTGCTAACCTTAAGGATTTCTGTCCAGGGTGAATATTCCTCTATTCCTCTTACCACAAGATGTCACAAATAATTGATGACTGAGTAAAATTTATCTTCTCTGGTTCACTTTGTTAACAGAAGTGCTCCCCTTTCTACTTTCACAATTTGTAAACAGTACCCACATCATCTTTACTCAAATATCATTTAGATTCCAAGCACTAAGCAGTGAGTAATTTCCTTAAGTTCATGAGACACCATTTTGTCTCATCTTGCTCTGCAAAATTATAGGGAAAATATAATTGTCTCTTACCTTAATTCATAGCTGCATTGAAAACCAATGTTTTCTTCAAGCTGAGCCAGTTTGGATTTAAATGTATGTTTCCTCTTCTCTAATGTTCATGCCTACGTGAACGTGTTGGCTTCCTGGGCTGAGCTTCAGGGCTGAGCTGAGAAAGTACTGATGTGCTGTGCTTGGGTCCTTCTGGCTTCTTGTGAAATTGTGAGGTAGGATGCAGTCACTCAGAGGGACAGAAGTGCTTACAGAGGACAGGACTTGCACAGAAGACAGAAATGAGATTTTTCATACTCTGCATGTCAAAGCTGTCACCCCCTTAGTTCCCACCCATTCTATGAAGAATGAGACATTTTTCACTCAGTCACAGTGCAGTGTGTAGAAATACAAGTTTGGTACAACAGCAGGGGCCTTGAGCAGTGGGGACGCAGGATGCAGCACAGAGGAGTACAGGTATGGGACGGTAGAAGATGGGGAACAGGCTGGCACGGGGGACCCCCACAGCTGTATACAACTCACTGATGGTCAGTTTAAAAAAATGCAGATCTGGAGCTGGCAAAACTAGGTTTAGTGGTAACAGAGAGAGAACAAAATTAGTGTCTAACATGCATAAGGGGCACCATCTGTAGTAGGTTGTGTATAGACCAGTGAAGAGAGAAGAGGTATAGAAGTATGTTGGGAAACATAGACAAACAATCCAAAGCAGATCCTAGAAAAAGACAGATGGAAAATCAGGGTGAACATTGCATTCATCCCAGGGAAGGACTGGATGTGCTGACAGCTCAGTCTGACACCTCACTTCACCACAACCACCAGCCAAAGGACCTAAAGGACCCAAAGGAGCAGGGAAAGGGTGAGCATAACTCCAGGGAAATGGATAGGAACTATGTGTGTGCAAAAAATTTAAACTGCGATAGCATTCTTGTTTTTCTGCAACCAGCAGACTTAAACTGATAACAATTGGAGACTTGAGGATGCCATTACACTCACAATAAATTCTTGGCCCTACCTGTACACATATTGTGCCTCCTCTTTGCCTGTGAATAAGATTTTAAGCATAATGTCTCTCTGCAGCCCAGAACCAGTGGAGTCTGAGTGTTTAAAATATTGGGATGTTCACTAATCAAGGGCCCTTCTTGGCCCCTGACCCGAGCATCCTGCTCAGGGTTGCGTTATGAGTGCAGCACAAGCGGGATTCTGCGAAGCACATTGCCGGGCACCACTGGGGCACAACAATCCGTTCCCCTGGGGTGGAACCAGGCAGGAGGCCGTGCAGTGGGGTGTGTCATGAGAAACAGACACCGCGCCCGGTTGGCTCCTGTCCCGATACCAAGGCCCTCCAGGACACAAAGAATGCGGTCCTGGAAACGCCCCCAGGTACTGCCCCTGCCTCAAATGTTGAGGGAGATTAAAATGCCCTCTCTGCAAAAGCAGAGCTGTGCTGCCTTCAGGCAAGCTGAACTTGGTGGGATTTTGGGGGTGGAGAGTATCTTCCAGGTTGCCTGAGCTGTTGCTTGTGGCTTGATTAGCAAGTTGCCAGGCAAACATCTTCATACAAGTTCAGTTCTGGTATTTCTGCCAATTACATTTTGGGTTTTTTACTGTGTTATGCTTTATCTAGCAAATGTTACATCCCCAACAGCTACACAGCAATGTAATTAAAGTCAAACCATGGGCCTCCAACATCAGCCAAATTAGGCAAGTGGTGTCAGCCAGGTGGGCCAGGATAAGCACCCATGGACATAATCAAGGAACTGACTCCTGGATAGGTGTCAGCCAGGGACAGCAAAGATACACTGCTGGAAATAAAGTTTAAAGGGTAGGGAATTATAAAGGGCCAGAGCAGCAGATTTTCAAAATTCATCTTTTTCTCTGACAAGTGCCAGCAGACCCATCCTACCCATTCTTTAAAAGTAGATGTAAAAGTAGATGTAAACTCTGCACTGTTTCCAGGGCAACATCAAAAGGCTGGTTTCTCCCCACACCCTGAAAGTAGGATCTATGACTGCCAAAATTATGAACCTTTAACTTTCAGAAAGATAATTTCTGGTGGATGGTACTAAGGAAATGTTCTCATTGTGTGAGAACCATGAGATTCAGAAAGTTGAATGAAGGCTTCCTTGATGCCAGGGGTAGTCTGATACTATCAGAGCAGCACTGCCCTGTCTGCCGATGCGCCGTTGTTTAGAGGACGCCAAAATCTGATTTTGTCTCCCATGTCCTCATGGGGATGATGAGGGGCTGTGTCCCTCCATCCCCCACCTCCCCCAGCCTTACAAAGAAGGCACAGATAGTCCAGTAGGAGCTTCCCCTCTGAGGACCTGCACATACCAAGCTGGTTTGCTGCTGACCTGTAAAACGTGGGCAGAACCCAGACAGACACGGCCACCCTCACCCGGGTGGGCACCCCACCAGTACTCAGCACAGTACCTCTGGTGTAGCTCTTCGCAGGTAAAATCCTTGAGAAGAGGGGTCAGGACCTCTCATACATAACAGGAGAGGCTCTCTTCAGCCATTGCTTACCCCCAGGTAGAAAGAACCTCCTAGCAACAAGGCTTTCGTGAAGGTGGTCATCAACCTCTTCCTCTTCTGCTGCCCAGAATTTAACTGGAACCAAGCACAGAGCAGGCTATTACCCTCAAAAAAAAATGAGGTTTGCCAAAAGGGATACCCACACAGGTTTTATCTGGAGACTTCAATTAAAGAGAAACCAAGTCAAGCTGACTCACAGAGATCCTCAGCAGGTCTCCCCAGGAGACAGAAAAGGCTTTCTGCTGTATTCTGCTGCAAGTGATAAACCTAGATAAGAGTGCTACTCGTTATCATTGTGTGCACTTGTAATGTAACATAGGTGTGAAACTGATACCACCTGAAAGAGAACTGCCACATGAACCATATCTCTGCTCCCCATCTTCAGCCTCTGTTTACACTCTGGTATTGAGGACACAGCTCAGGAATAAAAAAGTCTGAGGAAACTGCTGAAAAGACTTTCGTTCTGGTCCATACACAATGGAGGAAAGCATCTTTTGTTTCTCCAAGCTAAAACAAAAAAAGGCATGGCATCCCTCATAACCACAGAGACTTTTCCTGGGAAGTACTAGGTAGAATGTGCTGCTTTCCCAACTGGGAGGCGCACAATGGTTTTACAGGAAGAAGTCAAGAGTAAAGAATGTATGTGCAGGGACACTGTGGGTAGAGAGGGGCAAACACCCTGTTCTTTTTATTCCATCTCCCTCTGAGTGGCCTTCCAAATTTGAAAACTCATTTCTTTCAATATCTGGGGAGACCAGAGGTACTTCAACACCACTGTCATCTCCTCCTGCTCTGTGGCCAGGCTGTCAGGTCAGCTTGGGAAGGCAGGCTTTTGCACAGCAGCACTGGCAAGTTCAAGCTTTGTGGACTAAAGCACTTGGTAAAGAAATGTCTGGCCTGAAGGATCAAAATGCTGTTCTCCTCAGCACACTCTGCTTTTGCTGACATGGGGGAAAGCCTGATGCTAGGGATTTTCTACGAAAAGAGGCTCTCTTGGTTCTCAAGAGTTTCACCGGGATCCTCTCTGCCAGACCAATGGGGAATAGTAGTGGTCTGGGGGTACCTGCTCCATCCTCGCAGGATGGAGCCCCTGAGCCCCGCAGGAGCTCTGTGATGCAGAGCTGCCCTGCATGGCTCACCAGCATGACAGACACCCTAGCCATGACTGCATTGACCCCTGCTGGACAGTTTTTCTCTTAATTTCTCCAAAACTCTCATCTTTTCTGTCAGCTGGGTAGAGGTGCTTCTGGAGGTGCATCCCTGCCACATCAGCATCCTGTTCCTCCCATGCTGTCCTGCAGCAGAGCCCACCCGACAGCTTTTGGCGCAGATGTGAGCACTAGCTGCTCCCACACAGACACACACAAAAATCACAGAAATCACTTCTGTGCCTCACTTTTGAGAGAAAACCCAGCAGAGGGAGCCTCATCCCTTCACGTCACAGTTCTGCGGAGATGCATGAAGACAACCGAGCTCTGGTGCCTTTCCAGCCACCAGTGGGGGATGCATTTATTCTTCATTAAAAAGGTGGGGATGCAGAAATTACCCAGAGTGAGGAAGAGAGGAGTTATGTCTAGGGATGAAAATATTTCATCCTGAGGGCTGGTGAAGGGAAGAGCCACAGAAAGCTGAAGGTTTGCACACTTTCTACAAGCAGAAGGAATGTGGCTCGAACAGATATCAAAAATTAAGAGAAACATTTAGTCCTACATTGGAAATGACATGGAAGGGATAAGGTCATTGAAACAGTTTAGTGCTTAGGCTCACTCATGCCTTGGTGACCCCATCTGTGGTCCTGAGCTCCAGCTGTCACACAGATATGGTGCTGTCCTGCCCTCGAGAGGTGGCAGAGGCTCAGCCAGGTCTCCTACAGAGGTGTCCTCCTCCCCGGACAGGTGATGTGTCCGCGAGCTGCTCGGATCTGCCTGTTTTAGGGTGTACCTGAGTTACACCCATCACCCAGAGCACATCATGAGGCTGCCCTGCTTGTGAGGTCAGCTGCAACAATAACAGCAAGACCCAAGAAAGATGGGAAGAAGCCTTTGGCTGGGCAATCACACCCCTTCCCTCCAGGTTCATCCAGGCAGGAGGAATGGCTGCACACCCACACTCCAGCAAGCTGCTGCTCAAAATGCCGAAGAAATGCCTTTCCTCCCTCCTTCCCTCCTCCCCCTCCCCTCTCTCTCTTTTGTGCCGCTTATGAGAGCTGAAGCTGTTTGGTACATTCGCCCCAGCACCACCTCTGTCTCTGCAGGGCTGCAGCTGAGCACACGTCGGGGCAGTGTGGGGCTGGGGACACTGAGATGTGCAGGGATGGTGGTGCAAGATGTGCACGGGTACAGAGACAGATGCAGACACTGGGAGAGAGGAGAGAGGAGAGAGGAGAGTGGAAGTGCTGCCTGTCTTGCAGTGAGCATGGACAAAACACCCAAGGAAACCACCCAGCATTGCTCTTTGCTCTCAGCCCAGCTGAATACCTGAGCATTAGGGAACAAGAACCATTTCCTCTACTCTTCATTGTATAGGAAAGGCAGCTGGTTTGCAAACATTTCTTGCCACACAGATCTCTTTACCTTACTGAGTGCTGCAGTCAAGGTTGGTGCTGACTCAAACACCAAGGGCAATCAATATTTTGCAATGTCCTGGCAGTCTGGTTAGGTCAGGGCTGTGTCCTCGCTCCCTTCTGACCATCCTCGCATTCTGCACACGCATTCACACCTCTGAACTCAGGCACGTGGAGGATCACAGGGATGGCATATCCTCCAAGGGTGCCAGGTGAATAAAGGGATGAATGTCTTGGCGATGCAGGCCTGCATGCACATGTTGCACATTCATTAATGTTAGTGGGAAGTCTGCCTGGATATCGGAGCATGGTGAGGAAAAACCGTTTGCTGGGGTGACACAGCAGACACTGCTGTTTGCTTGGTGGTTCTTTTCTCTTGCACAAAGCTCATCCGATGTGGTAAGTCTGACCCAGCTGCTGACACCAGCATTACACTGGCTGCCCTGACTGCTGGAAAGCACCGCAGACCCGCAGGGACATGCAGCAGCCCAGGGAACAGGGTGGGGTCAGAATGAGGCCCCAGCAGATGCACGCGTCAGCAGAGGCTCTAGGAACCTAAATCAGTGCTATTCTGAGGAGGGGATTTCTTTGACCTGCCTCTGTACATTTTGGCATTTCAGCCAAGTCAGCAGAAACACAGATTTACCTAGAGCAGAGGCACACTGCTCAGAAGATGTGCGTCAAAGCTGACGCAGTACAGTAGCAGCTTTGCTTTGCCCAGTATTACTTGCTGCTTTTAAGAGACATTAACATTTAAAGTATTTTAACCAAATATGACTATCAGCCCACACATTACAGTTAAACCCAACATAATCACACTAAGGTTATAATTATCTTTCAATTTCCCAAACTAATTTTACATCTGGACAGAATACCTAAAGTCATGTTGGTTTTCTTTTTTCTGTCATGATCCTTTCTGGATCCTCTTCTGGCACAGTTAATAAATTCCATGCTGCTTCATAACTGGTGTAGATATGTATGTACATATAATAAGTGTTTTCAAGAGGTTGAAAATCAAACAGGATTCCCCTGGACATGACACAATTAACTTGGGGAGTTGGGCTTGGGGAGTTTCGTGTATGCTAATGTAGGCCCATCCCTGCGGAGGAGCATCCTTCAGCAAAGAGAAGAGTGGGACACAAATATCCTTCATTAACCTTTCTTGTTCCCCTCCTCAAAGTTTTGCCTGGTTCTGACCTCCAGGCATAGCTGGATGTTACCACAGCAGAACAAGGCAGAGTTGTGCTGCTAGCTGGCAGGGCTCCTCCAGAAACCACCGAGTCAGTTCCATCCTCATCCCCAGACTGCATGCACTGGCCTGAACAAGTGACCAGAAGGCCAGAGATTCTGCCAAGGACTTAATAAGTTTGTCTCCATGTTGTCCTGGGAAGGAGGCTTCAGCATAATGCCAGAAAAAGCCACATGTGGACTAGTTTCTTACTCCAGGATACCGTTTTGGGACAAGAGACTATGATTACCTGTGCTAAAGTGGCAGTCCTGCAGCTCAGAGCTGAGATGACAAACAATTTGCTAGGTCCCACTTCACACAATTTTCTGAAGGATCTAGCAGCACCATAAGCTAACATGTCCTCATACATCCCACTTTTTGCTGCTGTAGTTCAACAGCACGGTCCTTAAACATACCCATACTACTGCTGCACAGGTTTGCACTGTGTGGCAAGTGACGAGCCCTCCTGCTGCCACTGCAATGCTCCAGCCTGTCAAGGCCTTTCCGTCCGGACATTCAGAGCATCATGAGTGGCATCAGGCAAAGTCTCCATCTTTCTAACAGACCCTCTGTAGAAGGGACCCTCTGGTGCAAGTAACACCAACAAATCAAAAGAAAACAAGTACGTATTTTAGGTTTAAGCTTGAATGTGGGTAACAGTTACTCTCGTCTCTGTTTTAAGACGATGACATGCTGAAGCCAGAACAAGGTTATATCTGATTCATGTGCCAACATCATCCTAAATCCTCTTAAACCTGCATCATCGCAGCAAAAAGAAATAGCAGGATCAGGATATAAAGGTAAGCAGCAGATATGAGCAGGAACAATGCAACAGCTGTGGTGGGTGCCTTTTATGCAAGTAGCTGAACAGGCACTGAGGCTGTGCAGGATGTTTTAGCCTCAGCTTCTTGTGCTCCCTGCTCTTGGGAAAACCCTAAAATTTGGCATTTTCCTCAAGCTGTCTGTCAGCTTGCACAGATACAGGAAAATGTCTTCTGCTCTCAATGCCCTCACAGGCACTGGAAGGGCAGCAGACTGCTCCAGGTTCATCCCTTCAGAAAGCAGAGGAGCTCTGTGACCTACAGGGATGCTTCTGGCCACCCAGAGCAACACAGGGCAGCTCTCGCCAGCCAAGCACTCTCCGGATGTGGGTCTCACCTTCTCCCTTTGCACAGGAAGGCAGCAATAGCAGCTTAAAGCAGTTGGGCAGTGGGGAGAAGTTGCGGTCAGGTCCAACTCAGAGCTCCTGGTGTTGCTGATAAAACAGAAGCCAGCTGCCTCTGGCAGAAAACCCCTTTAAGCTGCAGAAAGCATCTCCTGCCTCCTTGCTAGAAGGGCTTGCAAGTGGTGTTGAGGCAACAGCAGGGCAGGATGTCCTCCAGTGAGAGCTCAAGAAGTGAAAGACTTTGCAAAGAAGGCTCTGCATATTTAAGCTACCCTTATGCCACTGGGTTCCAGCCTCTTAGGGAAGCCCTGGGTCACAGCCTCACTCCAACAGCTGTCAATGAAACCTCTGAGCAGAGTGAGATATCCCCTAGCAAACATGGTCAGCAACCAGAGAAAGCCCGTCATCATCTTGCCAGCTTAGGAAAATGGGCTCCAGGACCTGTCCCAAAGCACTCTCACAGTGGGAGCAGGATGAGGCTCTGAGGCTGCAGAAATCATTCCCACCTCTTGTGCTTCAGCTGGGTGAATTGTGTTCTAGAGGGCTCATACTCTGAATCATCAGGGAAGAGAGTTGGTGCTGTCCTCTTGCCCACCACCCTTTGGCTTTGTCCTGAATTTTTGTGAATCCCCTTCTAGAGCACCTGAGAGTTTGCATATCCAAAAAAAGCCTGGCTGGCAGTAAGGCACCTGAAAAGTAGAGACTGTACTGCTGCACCAGGCTGTGATCCTGCTGCTGGGACCCAGACAGCAGCTGAACTGAAGAGGAGGCAGAGAAGAGGCAGCTGGAGGGATTATCAGTTTTGTAGATCTGTCCAGAACAGAATAAAATGCAGATGCTGACACAAATAATGATGAAACAGGTTCCTCAGGTGTAAAGACTGTGCAATTACACCGCACAGAGTATTTTTATTTTAAAACTTAAAATATGGTAATATCTTGTAGGGACAAATAGAAGAGAACAAACAGCTTCAGAAAACCATTGCATTTATCTAACAATATTTGTACATATAAAAGTATATATATTTATATATGCGGGTATATATGTGTCTATTTGTGTATATATATACACATGCAAGTATAGATATGCATGTATATGTACATACCTCTATATATAGATACAAATAGGTATATCTGTAAGAATGGGTAGCCATTCACATATATAAAATCAGTCATTCCAAGTTGCAGCAGTAACTGGAATGTCAACCCTACTCGCCTGCTCAAGAGCAGTGACCACACTGGCACATGAGTTGCCAGCTCAAAAAGTTCAAAAATGTTCAAAAAGTCCCCTGACGTGGATGTGTAACAGGTCACACCCACTATTTTTTCCACTCTTCAGCCTTTTTCATGGTAACAATTTCTCCATCCATTCCTACAGCACTCGTTCATTCCTGTAAGGGTTGTTCCTTGACTTCCACAGCATTCTTTCTAAGCTTCCAGCATTTATTTCTTGGTTGCTTATCCAGTTACTCACTCATTAAGCTCTTTTGGGGCTGGAAGTGTTGTTCAGATCTGTCAACTGGAAGCCAGGTCCTGGCATGCCACCTTAAACTTGGGCACCATTGCCCTCCAAAGAGCAGGTTCCCACTGCTGCATTGAGTCCCATCCCTGCTCACAAAGCCAACACGCTCTGCTGAGATAAGGGAAGGAGTGGCCGAGTGTCCAGGGTTTGGAAACATAAAAAGTTCTTTTCAGTACTGAGTCTGAAGGGGGGAAGATATATTTCTAAGGTACCTTTCCATGCTGCTCAGGCAGTGTGGGAGTCTGCTGGTAACGTCACAAAGCAAGCAAGGCAGGATGTGCTGAGGGAAAGGAAGGATGATGCTAATGACAGACTCGAAATAGAACACCAAATGCAATCACGATAAAAGCAAAATCAAGCAGCTGCTTCCACTTTTCCTGTCCTAAAAGGTTGCTCAAAGAGTCCATGGCTGTGGATGCCCAGTTGAGGATTTGTCAACTTTAGGTCACCTGTCCAGGATGATAGTTTTGGACTCGTAGTTCTACAAGACAGTACCAACAGAAGACAAATGTGAGGACTTTGTGTGCAGAGAGGAGTGCCTGTCCAGGCTGTGCTCTTTGAAAGCCCTGTAGTCTTTGAAGTTTGACAGAAAACATGCAGATTTTTTGAAAGCGTCACGGAGATGCTTCTTAAACTTCTCACCCACAAAAGCATAGATGACTGGGTTGAGGCAGCAGTGGACAAAGGAGAGTGCCTCAGTCAGCTCCACGGCTAGGTCTAGCCTTTGGCTTGTTTGGCAGTCATTGATGATGGACATGTTCCTCAGAGAGTCCAGAAACAGCACAATGTTGACGGGGGTCCAGGAGAGAAAGAACACAATGACAACAACAAAAACCAGTTTTATTGCTTTGTACTTGTTCTTGGTATGGCACTTCTGCAGGTTTTTCAAGATGCTGTGATAGCAGAAAATGAGGACAACAACAGGGATTAGCCACCCCAGGATGTTGACTGCAAAATTACTGAGAGTCTTCCAGCCATTGTTGCCATCAGGATAGTGAGGGAGGCACATAATCTGGTCATAGGCATTCACTTCCTGGAAAAAAAATAAGTCTGGCATTGATGCTAAAATGGCAGCTGCCCAAACGACCAGACTGGTGATAACCCCAATGGCAGCTGTCCGAATCCCTTGAACATGGAGAGAGTGGACTATGGCCAAGTACCTGTCAATGCTCATGATGGTTATGAAGAAGACATTGCTGTAGAAACCAATGAAGTAAACTGAGCTGATGATTTTACACAGTGCATTTCCAAAAGTCCACTGGCTCACAATAGAGTACTGAACCAAGAAGGGCAGGGAGAATAGCAAGAGGAGGTCAGAGACAGTCAGATTCAGCAGATACACATCAGTCATGGTCTTGATTTTCATGAAGACTGTCAGAATCCAAAAAACCAAAGCATTTCCCACGAGGCCTGTGACAAACAGTAGGGAGTACAGCACTGGGAAAAAGGTAGATGCAAATGCTGGAATACTTTCAGGATGACAGATGATGTGTAGTTCTGAGTAGTCGAAGGCATATTCATAGGCTGCAGAAGAGTTAGGTGTTGGTGATGTGTAACTCACCTGTTCAAAGACAATGAAATTCATATGACCCAAATCCCACATTAGAAAATATACCAGGCAAGTGTCAGCTCACACCAAGCTGCATGAGAACAAAACAGATGTGCCACAGCTGTGGTTCAAGATGCGAATGGGGAATGAACATGAGTGACTGGCCATCCCCTGAAAGATCCTTGCATCAGAGGGTCAGAGAAGATCAAGGAAAATGCAGCCCTGGTGGTAGAGGTTACCAGCATCCTCCTGCTGGCTCCATGTGTGGCCATGGCCCATGCCCGAGTCCAGGTGGAGTACTGAGGCCGGAGACAGGGAGCATCCCCAAACCAGCAACGACGTAGGCATAGCCAGGAGGCTGAGAGCCCCTGATATGAGGTTTGGGGTCCTATTGTATGTTTCCTTCTGAAAGTAGAAAGGGAGCAGGGCCGGGGAGAAACTGACATGTTAACGCTCATCTCCTAAAAGCTTTGTTTCCAGTTAGCTGAGTGCCAGAAATGGGATGCACCAGCAGCAGTGACATGTCCCCTTCCTGCTCACCAGCCCCTTGCAGCTCGCCCACCCCTCAGCAGCAACCACCTGGGCAGTACCTGTGACAGTAAACAATTAAAGAAGATGGAGAGCAGCATCCCAGTCAGGACGTCCTCCACAGGACACTCCTAGCACTATCTCTGCCCTCAAGGACCGTCTTCTTCCACAAGCACAGTCTCAGCAGATAAAGATATTTTTACCCTGTGTTTTGGTTTCTTTCCAGAGAACAACAATCACACTGATTTCTTCTAAACCCCCATCATCTCCCCAAGTATTGTGTCCCCATAGGAAAAACTGAACCCCTAAGAAGTGCTACTGGCCTCGGCTTGCAGGAGAGCAACCCGGCAGAGAGTGACTCACCAGTATGTCCTCAGAGCCACTGATGCCCAGCGGGTACCTCAAACTCTGCTCCATAATCCAACAGTGCACCTGAAAGAGTGCAAAAAACCTGTCTTTATATTACGTATTTTTAAGAAACAGACATACCTTTGCCTATATAGGCCAGCAATATTTACTATTTACCTCGGCTTATGCTGCAATGCCAAGTTGCAGGTAAGGTCCTTACTGTAGCAGTGCACAGTCCAAAAATAGCTATTCCTCTGTGGGACCTGTGTCACATTAAATATGTATGAAACCCCAAGTCAGTGAGTTCAGCCTCTGTGCTTAACACCTACAGGACGGAAATGTCAGCTTTATCTTCTGTATGATCACAAAGTTTTGAGCACTTCTGTTATTCAGTGGAAGAGATCTGTATTTCCTCCATGTCTTTGAAGTGTTCCTGTCTCCCACCTCTCCCACCTGCATGCCCTGTCCCACCTGCTGTCCCTGCTCTGCAGTTCTGGTGTCTAGGAGAGAGAAAGTAGTGCTGGCTCTCCTCTGCTCCAAGGACTTTTGGTGAAGATGGCTGAGGGGGATGGTCCAATGCTGCCAATAGCCAGCAATGGCAAAGGGCCCCATGTTTGCTTTAACATTTCATTTTTCCTTGGAAGGCACCTTCCACCCACACCCACCCAAGTGCAGACAGGAATACCTAAGGGAAATGATCATGGAATCATAGTCATTCAGGTTGGAAAAAGCATTTAAGATCATTGAGTCCAACTGTAATCCTAACACTGCCAAGTACATTTGAACCTTTCTTCCCAGCACACACACACTGCAGGATGCTCTCACAGACTAATGGTGAAATAAAGCCCTGAACAGCACTGAATTCCCACCCAACTCTACCACATACCTACTGTGACCTCATCCAGACCCAACACAGCTTCCACCCCACAGCCGCCTCCGATCTTCCCCACAAGATACACAGGAAAAAGCAGCACTACTGAGCAACAGGCAACATTTGAAGGGTGTTCCTTTCTTAAATACTGCTGCTCCTCACTAGAGCTTGGTGCCATTACTGAAATTCAGGCAAGTCACATCACCTTTTTGTTCATTTTTGAACAAACAGCCCCTCACTGGGCATCAGTCCATAGACGTGCTGCTAGAGATCCCCACGTGGAATGGTCTGTTGTCTTTCTCAAACTCTTTGGATGTCCACCTTCACTCACCATCGCTCCAAAGGCAGAGGGATAAAATTCATCTGTGAACCAAGAAAATCTGCAACTACTGCATGTGTGGCAGTGGATGGCTTTCCTTGGCTGTGATGGGCAGTGTGACATTAGGTCAAAGTTTTACGTGTTAGTCAAGCCATGACAGCCAAGCTCTGCTGGGTATTAACTCTTACAATACCTGAAACTAGGAATTAAAACCAGAAACAAACTCTTTTCTTACAGGCAGCGTTACTGGCAGCTACTGGCAGTGCTGAAGTTGGATCTCCACTGCCCTTACGCAGGTGTAAAATGGCGCTCACAACTCTGTTACTCTTAAAGTGGCAAAGAATAAAACCGGGAATTATTTAGCGTGGAGAAAGATGTGTCCACCAAACGGGAACTTGGCAGTTCCGTGCCTCTCATCTCTCATCTCTTAAATAGAGATGACAGGCTATCAGAGCACAAGGACAGCGACATGCAGGGACGCGGCTCCCTCTGCTGGGTATTCCTGCCGAAGTGGGGCACATCCCTGCAGACGTGCGTGATCGGCGGTGCTGTTTCACCTCCTCATTCGTCACGAAGCTTATTTTAAGGGAGAAAGCGCTTCCACAGCAAGATAAGAACGTGGAGACTTGCTGTTGCTGCCAGGGCTTCATGCTGGATGAGCTCTTTCTTGGGATGCAGGCCATTTGGCCAGTATTGTTGCAGCCCATTTTGCTTTGGAAAACCACAAAAGTGTCTATTGTTGCTCCACCCAAAGATATGGAGGGAGAGGATCCAGCCACACCACCCCCAGCGCCATATAGAAACATTTCAAATGCATCACTTGCGTTTGTCAGCCTTACTAGAGTTAGGCTTACTCCTCTAAACAAAAGACCCAGTCCCATCCAGAACAGCCAGAAACATGTCAAAAGAGACAGCCAAAGGGACCTTTTCAAAATGACACGTATATCCCAGGCAGCTTCCTTATATAATCAATTATATAACAGATGATGATGCACTGGGTTTATATGGCAAGATTTTGGTAGCAAGGGGGCTGCAGGGCTGCCTTATGTGAGAAGATGCCAGAATCTGCCCCCGTGGTGGCAGTGGCGAGTTCCAGCTGAGTCCAAGATGGCCCTGCTGCTGACCAAAGCTGAGCCCATTGGTGATATTGGCAGTGCCTCTGTGATTCAGAAACGCTGTGCAACAGCAGCTGTGAGAGAGTGAGAATACGTGAGAGGAACGCCCTGCAGAGTCCACAGTCAGCGAAGATGGATGGGAAGGAGGAGTTCCAGGCAGTGGGGCAGAAATTCCTGTGCAGCCTGTGATGACGTGTGTTGTGCCTGTGTTGGTCCACAGTGGAACAAGATGTGAGGTAGGGAAAGAAGCACCAGGAGGGAAGGGGATGAGCTGATTTTCTTTCCCACAAGTTAGAAGGCAAAGTCAGTTAATGAAATAAAAGGCAGTCACTCACAGGAGGAGGGAACTGCTTAACAAGAGAGGAGCTTGTCAACAGAAAGGGGGAGCTCGTAATGAAGTGCTTTTGCTAGCCTGTGTGTTACATTTTCTCAGAGAAGTATATTCTCTTTTACTTCAGGGGCTGCCAGGAGGCAGAGTGAGCACAGGAGAAGAAGTGGTTTGTGCATAAAGGCTACTGCTGCACACAGGGTTTTCCTTGTAGGAACACCTGGAGCATGACGTTCTGGACATGTCATTCCTCACTTGGCCAAGGCACGGCAAGCAGGCAAATTCTTAGAAAAGCAGCTTGCCAAAGCCATTGCTTGCTCCTCCCAGTTCCTCTGATTTTGTTGTTGATAAGCAGTGTCTGGCTCTGCGGGCACAGCGAAGCCACAGTCTCAGGGTTTGCACAGGTCTAATATTGAAACACTTCATTTTGGCGCCTCACTTCTTCAATGCTCTGGAAAGCCAGCCTCCCTCTGCTCCAGGCCCAGGATGTGGATGAGCAAACGGAAACACTAGCAATAGCGGTAAGGAGGTGTCAGTGCGCATCTCAGCTTTCTGAACAACGTGGTGTCCACAAGAAGCTGGTTTTGTGGGGAAGTGGGAGGTGTAAACTGAGGGAAGACATGAAAGCTGTCAGTTATGAACTGACCCTTCCCACTGCCCAACAGAGCGCGCTGGGGCTTAGGTGCTGGATACAGCATACGATGCTGGAATATAGAGTACAGTTGCTGGAACTGAGTACGATTCTGGTGCCTCCAACTTCAGGACATGGAACTATTGGAGCAAGTCCAGATGAGGCCAGAAAGCTGATCAGAGAGCTGGAGCACCTGCCCTATGAAGACAGCCTGAGAGCATTGGGGCTGTTCAGCCTGGAGAACAGGAGGTTGTGTGGAAATCTCATAGCAGCCTTCTAGTATGTGGAGGGGGCCTACAGGGAAGCCAGAGAGGGACTCTTCATCGGGAACTGCAGTGATAGGACAGGGAGTAGTGGGCATAAATTGGAAAAGAGGAAATTTAGGTTCGATATTAGGAAGAATTTTTTTCTGTGAGGGTGGCGAGACACTGGAACAGGTTGTCCAGAGAAGCTGTGGATGCCCCATTCCTGGCAGTGTTCAAAGCCGCACTGGATGGGGCCCTGAGCACTGTGGTCTAGCGGGAGGCGTCCCTGCCCGTAGCAGCGGAGTTGTACCGAGATGAACTTTACAGGTCCATTCCAACCCCTTAACATTCTACTTTTCTACGCAGAGCGGCCAAGAGCCGTGACAAGCACGCGATCCGGGGGCAGAGGCGGCTGGAGGGGAGCCGGCTGGGGGCGGGCGGCCGCCGNGAGCTCGGGGGGACCGCCGCGGGCTTGGAGTGTGCCGCACACTGCTTCTCATCTGTCCGTGCTTTCGAACCTGTCGTGATTCTGCTGCGCCGAGGGGCGCAGGAACTCGCTCTCCATTAGCAAACGCCGTTATATGTTTATAATTTAAAAAAAGCCTCTCGAAACGCCAAAAAAGTCTTCACCCTGCCGTGGGCTTTGTGCCTCCTGCCTTGTTGTTTCCCGAGAAGTGCCGGGCGGCGGCGGCCGCTGCGGGTGGGAAAAGCGGGCTCGGCTGAGCAGGCCGTGCTGCGCTTTGGGGCCGTTCGGGCCGGGTTTGGGTCTGGCAGCGTTCCCCGGCCGTGCCCGCGGCAGTGGGAGACCTTGGTGTGCGGGGTGGGAGGGAAGGGCTGGAGGTGCTGCCGGCAGATGCGGGTGGGACTGCGGCAAAGGTACGGGTAGGTGGTGGGAAGGGGCCGCCTATTTCCTTTGGCGTGGCAAAGGGTAACCAAACGGTTGCTAATACATTTGATCTTCAGAAAACTCTTTCCAACCACCGAATTTCAAGGAGATTCTGGAACAATCTTCTAGAGAAAGCAGAGGGGCCAAAAACCACAAATAAATCTTGATCAGCCTCAGAAAAGGTCTGGAAAAGCTTCCTGTGCCTAAGCAGCTGTCCTTAGCATCTGGGGTCAGCTCATCTTCCTTCCTATAACATGCGATTTATCAGCTGAAATATTTCATCTTGTGCCATTCTTAATTAAATGGCCATTTAAAGTTCTATTCTTCCTCTTCCAGATGCATCCAGTCCTAAAGGCCTTTGTATGCGGCTCCATCAGTGGCACTTGTTCCACACTCCTCTTCCAGCCCCTCGACCTGCTGAAAACCCGGCTGCAAACTCTGCAGCCTGCTGTGAATCGGTGAGAGGGCGGGGATGTGTGTGCGTGGGGCGCCTGGAGGTGCTCTGCCGTAGGCTTCTGCTGTATTTGCTGGCTGGGGCTAGGAGTTCAGAGTTGTAATTTGGGAAATCAGTCTTTCTAAAAGAGGAGGTATGTTTTTATATCATGGAGAAGGATTGATATTTTGCTCCAGTAGAGGGAAAATGTCTGTGATTGTGAATGCTACTGGAATAACTTGTAACCTCAACGTTTGTTTTCATCTGAGAGACTGGTGTTCGCTGAAGTGGCTACCATGCAGTTTTGTGGGGTATCCTCTGCCTGAAAAAGATCCTGTATGGTTGTCAGATAATTTTTCATGCGTGCAGCTTGGTGTAGTCAACCTACAATCTGCTGCTCCTAACAAAGGGAATGAACAACTAAAAATGCTCATGGGAGAGGGCTCTAATGGGTTTTACAAGTTGTGAGAAACAGGAGGTGATGGAGAAGCCCTGGAAAGAACCACCAAGAAAAGCAGACTGAGATCAGAAGGAGCACCTTGGAGGTGCTGGAGTAAGGCACCAGAGATATGAGTGAAAGGAATGGCTGTGGAGTACTTCTGCCAGGGAGCAGAAGCAGGTCATTTCTTCAGTTCCTGTCTTGTCTTTCTTTCAGGTCTGGTCGTGCTGGGATGGTAACGCTGCTCTTTAGGGTTGTTCGTACTGAGAGTATTCTGGGGCTCTGGAAAGGTGTCTCCCCTGTAAGTGGCTGTTTTAATGCCAACTTCTAAAAATAAGCAGATAAATGAACTTACTGTTTATTGTAATTATGTCTGCCTGACATTAAATAGCCAACTCTTGTACAATTATGAATGAAACCCCATGATTTCGATTACATTTTATTTTAAGGAGTTAATTTTGTGAATTTCACGGATTTGGTTATGGCAGTCGTGAGCAGCTGAACACTTCAATACTTTTGCAAGTGTGGGGTGGCAACTGCACGAACTTCGTTTTGGTTTGGAATATCTTGTTCCTGGAATACTGCCATTGAGGAATGCATTAAATCCTGGCATCATTTGAATCATTTGTCTGTGAGTTCCATAAATGATTTCTACCTTATCTTGCTTCCTCGGCATGTTAGCTTTAGTGATGTTTTTTGTCTTCTACAGGGCTTCCTGTCGAGTTTAACAGTCTCAGAAATGTTCTGTGGTGTATTTTGTCTTATGTAAGCTTTTTCTTTCTTCATCTGCTTCCGTTTCTCCTGAAGTCCTTTGCAAGATGTATTCCTGGGGTTGGGATTTACTTCAGCACTTTGTACACGATGAAGCAAAAGATTCTTGTGGACCGTTCACCCACAGCCCTGGAGTCTGTCTTTCTGGGTGCCACTGCTCGTGCAATTTCTGGGATTTGTATGCTGCCAGTGACTGTAGTGAAGACCCGATATGAGGTATGATTTTCCAGTTAGTCCCCTGTTAATGGTGTCACACACCTTCCTTGTGGTTCAAAATAAATCCTTCTGCCTAGAGAAGGTTGCTGCCACTTGGGTTCAGCCAGGGCTGTAGTCCTGATTTCGTCTCGGTTCACACATTGTGCAGGAAATTATATTTAGGCAAGAAGATGAAACAGAATTCACCCTGAGGTTTATAAGTTTCAGTTGTATACAGTGTTTGTGTAGCATCTTTCATATGTTACCGTCCTGAAGGATTCTTTTAAAGGCTGAGGTAGATGAAACCCAATTTTGCCTTGGGTTGTCCTCTGTGTTGCCGTGGATGCCTCTGTGGGCATCACATTAAGTTCACAGTACCATTTATTTGGATGTTATATCCTCAGGGTCTGTGTGGGGCTCCTTGACCTGTGCCTGGCACGTGGATGACTGACCTTTGTCTGCCCTTGCAGAGTGGAAGATTTGGCTATGGGAGCGTGTACGGAGCCCTGAAGAATATCTATCAGACGGAAGGGGCTCGTGGCATGTTCAGTGGGCTCACGGCAACGCTGCTGCGGGACGCGCCCTTCTCTGGCATCTACCTGATGTTCTACACGCAGACCAAAAACCTCACACCTCAGGGTGAGGCTGAGTGTTGGAGGCTGGAGTGGAAAATGTTCCTCTTCTCACATCTTGCCCTGCAGCTGACAGCCTGCATGCTCTGCTTGTTGCCCTCCACCTCGGTAGTTACATTAGTCTCCTGTAGGGCTTTAGGTGTCACACATTTGCCTGTAGACTTATAGCTGAGGTCAGTGCAGGAATGGAGACTGGCCCTAAACTGATTGTCTTCATGAAGACTGATGCCTAAGTGGGTTAGTGAACAGTTGAAAGACAGGATGTCTTAAGCACTGCTTGCTGCTTCTGCTTGTCTTCTATACTGTTCAGTTTACACTAAACTGGGGCTTTTCTGATACTGGAACTCACTGGGGTACCATTTGTACAATTTCTTCTTTTCCGATTTTCTGTCAAATTCAGTTCCCCAGCAAGTGAGGCTTTTCAATAGTGCTAACTTTTGACTAGTAGCTACTTTTCCTCTTGAAAGGTTTCTCTAGCTGCATGGATTTTAACTTCTCTTAGACTCTGATGTTGATTTAATCATTCAGTAGCTTTCAGTTTGTCACGCAGCATGATGTTCCTGGCCTGAATGGTGAATGAGTGTGTTCCCTTTGCTCTGTTGCAGGCCAGCTGGATCCAGCGCTCGCGCCCTTGCTGAATTTTGGCTGTGGGATCTTTGCGGGAATCTTGGCCTCTCTGGCAACGCAGCCTGCTGATGTCATCAAAACACACATGCAGCTGTCACCCCAGAAGTACCACACGACAAGCCAGGCCATTGCCTTCATCTACAAGGTGAGGTGAATCCCTTCTGACATGCACAGCCACATCCTCAATTCTGATCCCCTTGCTCAAAGCACAGGTATGCTGGGGAAGTTGTTGCCTTTTAAAGGAGCTGGACAGGTGTCAGTGCTTCTTCTGCTCTTGCAGTTGGACTATTCAGTGTCAGCATTTTCAAGACACTGAGGAGGGTCATGCTGTGGTAGACTCAAGACTATAGTGTGCAGTGTGAAATGCTGGTTTTGGATACAAACCAGCTACAAAATAATTCTTTGCCCTTTGGACGTCAGAAGAGAAATAAATGCCCAGGTCTTTATCCCAGGAATGGGATGGAGAAGTAGTCAAAGCCCACCTTTCTCTTCCCGCTGTCAGAAGGGCAGATCTTGGCAGGTTAGCTCTGTTTCCATACTGAACACTATTCCTAAGCAGAAATCTGTTTATTTGTGTATGCATTTTTATGTACCTTTTTTTTCTCAAATCAGAATGTTTTTTTACTTGAGTACTTAGAAATCACAGGTTTTTACAGAATAGCTAAGAGACTTTTGTAAATATGAAGCTCTAAGACAAAGACTAGTTGTTTTCCTGAAGTGTCTGGAAATTATGGCACCCTTGCCTTCTCTTTGTTGAACTTGAGAGTGGCTTTCCTCATCTGTTGTCTCCATCCTGGCCTTCCTTTTTCCACTCATTGCTCTTTCTGCTTTCCTGGGTAGCTCTGCAATTGTGCAGTGCTACAGGTTCTTCCTAAACACTAAATGCTATTTAAGCCCAGGTCTTTCAGAGACTGGTCTGTGCTCTTCCATGTCATAAATGATGAGAAATTAAAACCCTCTAGGCATTTTGGGATGAATTGCTGTTTATCTCCTGTTGCAGGACTTCGGGCTGGTGGGCTTTTTCCGAGGCGGCGTGCCCCGAGCCCTCAGGCGCACTCTGATGGCAGCAATGGCATGGACGGTGTATGAACAGATGATGGAAAAAATGGGCTTGAAGTCCTGACTGAGCTGCACGAGAAAGGACCAGCTTCGCTCCTTCTCCTGCTTGCTGTGATCAACTGGTGCTGAGAAGTTCCCAGTTCCATGGAGGAATAAGCCTTGCTCAGCCAGGAGGAAGAAAACCCTTCTGAGACAGGGGATTAGGCCTTTTGGCTAGTAGAGGAAAGGAACGTTTGGATCTTTGTGTTGTTTGATCAATGCATTCCAGAAGGACTGCACTTGCAGACTGCCATGGGAAATGGCAGGGTTTTCACAGCCTGCTGTGACTATGCTGAGAAGTCCCTTTTAAAAATAACTCTGTGCTCACCACCTTTATGCAATGAGACAGTGCTAGAGCAGAAGTGTTTGAGGAGAAAACATCAATGGCAGAACCTGCCAGCCTAGTACTTGCTGGTGTGGCCAGAAAGGCCACAGTGACCATAATCTGATACAGATCCTCCTTCCTCATGTGCTTTATTCTCACTGAGGAGCGCTCCAGGCCCTGGTGGAAGACTGGATGTATCTTGTAATGCTTATATTGCAGGAGTGGATGGAAGAGAAATGAAGTGCAGAAGAACAGCTAGAAACATGGTCTCTGCCATCACTTTTGTACTGTGTGTGATCACAGAGAGAGTAACTGGAGCCACCTGTTACGTGTTATTATGTGATTGAGCATCTTAACACTCTTGAAATGTCTTTCTGCCTCTACAGCAAAGTTTGCACAGGAATTAAGAAGCATAAGGCACTTTAGAATTGATTGCTACCAAAGTTCTACTTGTTTTCTGAAAAAAAAATGCTGCTGGTCTAACTATAGCAGAACACTCAAGTGGGTTTTGTTGTTTTTTTATTATGCAGTTGTCATAGAGACTTACTTGCTTCCTATTCCTTATTCTCCAAAATTTGAGCCCTATGGGTGCTTGGTAGGGAACTTTAATTCCCTTAGGGCTCCACACAGACCCTTCACATTTTCCTGGCTGATCCTTTTCTCTTATCAGGTAGTCCATGTTCGAGTATCCCTGAGTTTAGGCTTAGAGATAAATACACACTTTTCATCCTCTGTGCCTTCTTACTCTTTCCAACTATGTTACACAGACCTTACAGCGTGTGCTGGGTACAGCCTGCTCCCCTCTTCACTTCTGCCTCTGTGGTGGGTTGGGTCCCTTGCAGCTCTGTTAGCAGAGCTGTGAAGCTGGTGTGGAAGTGTGCATCCTGTTCCGTCGTGTGCCTTGCAGAAATCTTAGCTTTGGCTTTTATTTTCTTAAATATCTAGGTATATTGCAGTTCACTTCAGAACCAGAGCACCTGTCTCTAAATATGAAGACATGACACTGTAGCTGTATGAACAACCAGTGCTACCTACCTGTTGTTCATAAATTTCAGAGTGTATTTTGAACAATCACTGCCTGCCCTGGCAACTTCCCAAGTGCAAGAGCAGAAGGGATGTGGGTTGCTAAAGGTGTTCTTTACCAGATTTCAACTCCAAGAAGGCTTGATGACTGATGTAAAAGTTGAGTGAAGTTTAAGAGGACAGGCTGGAGGCTTGGAAAATGCTGCCTGTTTCCAGATAGCCCATCTGAGAAGGGAGGCTGGTGCTCTGCAGTGCAGGAGTCTCCAAGAATGGTGGTAGAGGGTTCTGTGTGCACATGTCTATGTGTTAGCAATAGAGCACTGCGTCAAATCAGGCATGTGGCACATTATTTGCTAAATCCTAAATGTGAACACCTGTTCCTTTCTTTTGCTGTTCCTTCTACCCTTAGTGACCTGAATTTGTGAGAGTTCATGAAACCGTGGTAACTGCACATCCTGCTTGTTTGTTATCCTGAGCACTACTGGCACAGAGAGCTGGAGAACCAAGTCTGGGATTGCTGACCAGGCGGAATAATGTGGCAATTAGATGAGTTACCTCATTTGTCCTTTATTCCCCTATGTGTGGGATCAAACCAACACTGTGCTGGGAGCCTGAATTTTTGTGGGGCTTTCTAAATCTGGCGTGTGAGTTGGATCTGTTGATTATCCTGGGCTGTGGTCGTCAAGGGCAGTGTGTTCGGTCACCTGCACGGTGCTTCACACATATTTAGTTCCTGATTTAGCAATGGCAAAGCCATGTGCAACCTGTGCAGACAGAAACTTAAGCTGTTGAAAATGAGGCAGGCAAGCAAAGGATGACAGGTAATCTGGAATTAAGTAAGGTCCTCATCAGAAACCTGAATTTCAGGAACACTTTAGTGGCTTTTATGTCCCTGTACTCCTGCCTGGTCAAGTAACAAAGGAAGAAGTAGAGAATTTATTCCCATGTGCTAATGTTTTAAGATCTACTGTGGGGTTGTTTGTTTGTTTGTTTTAAATCTGGAATCAGGCTTAAAGCAGTGTTAGCTTTTTTTTCAGGAAAGTTCTTCTGTTCTGCTTTGGTGCTTTGTTATTGGAGTAGAGTGAAAAACTATATGGTTTTTGGCTTGTGGATTAACCTGGGCTCCTCTGAGTTTGAGAAACAGGGCATCTAAGCTGCACTGTGTTTTCTCTACCATTGGTGCTGCAAATCCAAAAGCTTATCTACCTGTAAATTGGGGAGAATTAATTCTGTGGTGCAAGCTTGTTGTTTGTTTTTCTTTGTTATTTCCTTTGTCGGGTGTCATATATGGGGGAAAGGAAGGCCTGAAGTTCTGCTTCTCTCTGTTCTGAAAGCTTTATCACATAGTCAGGTACAGGAATATTTCTCAGCTCTGATCCTTACTGTCCTTCACCCTTTTCCCCTCTTCAAAAACATTCTGTTTCTGAAGTGATTTATTGAAGTTACTCCTTGGTAGCTATAGCAAGTCAAGATAATCAAGTGTGTGGACTTGAAGTTTAGATGTATTCCCCTTGAGGTTTAATGCTTCTACTTAACGACGAATTGTCACTGTACAGCCTAAAGGTAAAGTAAATCGCATAAAAGATGTGGACTGAGGTGCTTAATCACCTACCTGCATCATGCCAGCAATTCAACACTAACAATCTTGTTAGATAATAATTTCCAAAGCCATCTTTGCTTGGATTCCAGAGACAGTGATGTGCTCCTTCTGTGCACTTCAGGATCGCAGCTGGATCCCTCTTGGACTGACCTCTGTTGCTGGCAATGCACTGTTAGTGAACGTGCACTGTTTCTGCTTGCCCCTGCAGCTGTGGCTATGAACAGAGCTGGCTAGCACATTGGGGCAGGCAGTATTTAAGTGAGTTGTAAGGACACAAGAGAGATAGTCTGATTATTCATGCTTTAGAAATGTTATGTTTCCAATCTTCTTGTGTGATGACTTGTTTGCTTGTTGTTTTTTTTTTTTTTCCTCTCACTGTTTTAAACAGAACTGGAGCTTTGGAACATTGCATAGCTTTGAGTATTGTGAGTGCTTATGTGTCTATAGAAAATATTTATGTGAGAAGATGTATTATATGTTTCTATTAAAAACTGGTTGTTAAAATGAAGGATGTAATCTCTTCAGTGTTTCTTTAAAAAAAAATCAAACAAGCTCCAAACCAATTAAATGCACAAGGGACTGGATGGAATAGAGGATTAAGAAGGTAGTTTCTCAAGAGGACAGGACTGTTGCATGTGTTCAGAGCCCATGAAAGGCAAGGAATATTCTCTTTTTCTGTGGTGTATGATATGCACAGGTTGTACAGGTAGTACAACCTAAATCAACTTTGCTTAAATGGAAAAAACACACAGCAGTGAGGAATGCTGTGTTTTGCACAGCTTCCTCTGCCTGCCTGCTGTGTGTAAAGACAGGTGGCTGTTGAATCCCTGCACTAGCTGGTGAAATACCTGTCTTCAGGACAGTGGGGTTTTAAGCTCTCTGGGGAGAGGCTGTTTTTAGTCTCCTGCTGATCAGGTTTTTGCTACTCAGGCGGTCTGATCTCAGCATGGGACCAGAAATTGTGCCTGGGACACAATTGTCTCCTGCGAGGCATAATGCAAGGGGATGCTGGATTGCTGGGATCTCCTCTTGCTGTCACAGTATGGTCCTGGGGTTCAGTAGCAGGCAGGTTGTGCTAAGCAAAACATTGTTGTCGATACTGAGATGTGCATCTTCCAGATGTGAAGATCCCAAGCCTCTTCTCTCTTCTTGCTTAGACGATACATTCTCACATGGAGCAATTTTCATGGAGGGTTATCTGTGTGTAACAGACCTACCAGAGAGTCCTGAGGTGCAGCCTTGTGCCAGCTGAGCCTGAATTGCTTGTGCAGGTTCCTGATAGCAAGTTAGGCCTGGGATAGTGCCTGCTCCTGCACGCAGGGCTCCCCAGAGCTCTCCTGCTGCCTTGGAGAACCACCTCCTGTGTCGAGGGTGTTGCTGTCCGTGCTGCTGACAGCTGCCCCAGCTGTGAGAAGAGATAGCAGACAAGCTCCCTAACCCTTCTGGGTGGTAGAAGGTGGGGAAGACTGAAAGTTTAAAGGCACTGTGGTTGTAACAAAACATCGAGTTACAGATCTCCCTTTCACATTAAAAATGGGCAAACGCTTTGCTTGCTTGTTTAATTTTCCATGAGTTCTGTGCCATACATAAGCACTGACACCAGAATTGCCCAGAAAAGATTCCTCATCCCACACAGACACATATACACGTGTACTTTTGCAAACTCCATGTGGAGCTCTTGAATATGCTTATCCCTTCTGGCTTTGGTGCTTATTTCAAAATGGCAAGCTGATTTTCTGCATTGCATTGATTCTTAATTTGTGATTTTATCACTGTAAAATGCTTTAGGACTTTTTAGCATAATGCATTAAGGAATTTTAGGAAAAATAACAAAATCTCAGTAAGAGGTTAAAATGAGACATCTGCAAGTTTTGTAACAGGTGTTAGGCAATTCTATCTTTGTAGAACTAGAAATAAGAAGGGAAAAGATTTGTCAAAGTATGTTTTCCCAAAACATGTAAGAAGTAATAATAAACCTTTGAAACACAAGCCAAAATGGAATTTCCAGGGAAGCACAGTAACATTAGTGCAGTTTCACTGAAGGTGGGTGGGTTGATCTTCACAGTTCTTCTTTGCCTTCTCCAGGGGTGCCACACCATCTCTTTGGGTGACACCCACCGTCATGTTTGGTGGGGAAGATACTGCCCGAACAGCTTTCTGCCTGAGCCTCTTCCCCAGACACACAACTGAACCCCTTCGTCACTGGAGCTGTTCTGGCGGCACAGAATGCCTCCTCTGCAGCCCTGTGGGGAGCCCTCTCTCCCAGCGCTGGGGGTCCTGGTACAGCCCCCTGCTCAGAGGCTTCTGGCAAGGGCTGCTGCTCTCCGCTGCAGCCTGGGCTGGCTCTCGGGGCGATGCTCTTTCTGGGGCTTTGTGCCCACCCCAGGCACCCGCTCGAGGTTCTCAAAGCAGCACCCAAAGGCTGGTGGTAGCTCCGTGATGCTTCTCTCTGCACCCGTGGGCCCCGAGTCTCCTTGGCACTGCAGGAGGAGCAGAAAGGGCTCAAAGCCCCTTTCCTTGGGTCTGCCTGCTGCAGGGAAAGGCTGTTCCCAGGGGCTGCCCGCAGATCGGCGTGTAATTGTGTAACGGGGTTAACTGTGAACTTTAGACCGGGGAAACATTGTCTAAAACACGTGATAAGATAGATACACTTTCACCTGAGGCACGTGTTCAGTAGTAACAGATTTATTTTAAACTGTTGCAGCACGCAGATGAAAAATAAAGCAAGCTTTTAGGTTACTTAAGGAAATGATTAGAAATACTTTACTGTCAAGCTTTATCATGACTTTTCCAAGCCCTCTTATGGGGTGTGGGCCTCATGGTGTACCAGAAAGGGCCTGAAGTGTAACAACGAGAAATAAACTAAGTATTAGAGATGCCAGAGGAGTCTATAATGCTTAGCAGTGGCAGTTTTTTGATAACATCATATTTACCGCAATATTCATTACTTAATGTCCAATCATTATGTTCAAATACTTTTTAAGTACAGAGGGGTTTCAATTGTGCAGAAGAGCTCTCCAGACTAAATCCATTGCACACAGTGTGGTGACATCACCACCTCTCCTCTTCCTTCCCAAGCTAATATTCACACTGCTCCTGTCTCCTTAGTGTGTACCTAGCCCCATCGGGTCAGCTCTCACCGTCCACAGTGCACTTATCAGAGTGCCACAGATGTCTGTAATCACTCAGGCAATAATAGTTCATGCTCTTGCTGAGAGCTCACTAACCTGTCGCTGAGTTTCATTTTACCTACTTTGTCACCACCATGTGACAAATGTTTGAATTACCCTCTTACAGCGTATTCTAAAGCTGGTCTGGTAATCTTGCTAATTAACACCATCTAACGAGCACGAAGAAAAGAAGAATAGAGAGCCATTTTCCAGGAGACAAAGAACATACATGAGATGATGTTGTAACCTGCTATTTAAGCAATTCTCCCCCAGAGTAACTCCATGCTCAGACATCGAAAAGGGGCTGTCAGGAGAGTTCAGGCCCAGTCACATTGATGTGGTTATATGAGGTTAAAATAGAAGAGGGAAAACTAAAGGAGCAGTGTTGCTAGAAAGATATGAAGATGACCAAGGCATTGTCAGTAGTGTTTGCACAGTCCAGAAATCTGTCCAGAAATGTATCCAGATCTTGATGATAGCAAGCATAGTAAAGTAAGTATCACTACTTTGCTTTCATTCCAAGAAATTCCATTCTCAGGCCTGTGCCTGCTTCCAGAATAGGACAAGGAAGATGAGAAAGATGATGAAGATTCTTAAATCTCATCACTTTCTGTTGTTTCTTAGAAGCAAACAGCAACAACAACAACAGAAAAAAGAAAACAAACCCCAAATGCAACAACACACACAAAAAAAGGAGCAAGTACTGCACAACCAGGATGTGTAAGCTCAGTGCCAATTTCACCTGTTTTTACTGTCATATCTGCAAAGGACAGGGGCAGCCTTGGCTGCCCAAGCTCTCTCATATGGTGCCAGAGCAGTGCCCCTGCAGGGACGGGGAATGTGGGTGCAGGGAAGATGCTACAGCTCCTTAGAAGCTTTACCCCCCACAGTGGGCAATTTAGAGGCTAGATATAATTCATTAAATAATCATCAGCCCCTTGAGAGCATATATTTCACTTTCAGCAGGAAAACGGAATTGTAAAATGTTTAAAATAAATCTTTGCTTTCTTTTCGCTTCAGAACCTCAGAAACAGCCTTGATGTTGGTTGGAGCACAAGCCACAGGATGCTCTGAAGCAGCCCCAGAACGACGGAACCACAGAATCAGTTCAGTTGGAAAAGGCATCTGAGATCATGGAGTCCAACTCATGACCAAACACCCTCCTGTCAACCAGACCGTGGCACTGAGTGCCTCGTCCTGTCTTTCCTTAGACACCTCCAGGGACGGTGACTCCACCATCTCCTCGGCCAGCCCATTCCAATGTCTAATCACCCCTTCTGGGAAGAAATTCCTCTTAATGTCCAACCTAAACCTCCCCTGGTGGAAGTTGAGGCTATGTCCTCTTGTCCCGTTGCTGGTGGCCTGGGAGAAGAGACCGACCCCCACCTGGCTACAGCCTCCTTTCAAGTGGTTACAAACAGGGATAAGGTCTGCCCTGAGCCTCCTTTTCTCCAGGCTGAACAACCCCAGCTCCCCCAGCCGCTCCTCGTAGGACTGTGAGAAACGGACTCACAAGCTGAAATTTTAGTAGAATAATATTGAATGTTTATTAGTAGAACAAAGGCAAACAGTGCTGGGCGCTTAGCAATATTTTGCCAGAGGCACGCTTCATTAATTTTTCTATGTGCTTAAGTACTTTCTTTAACTGTTACATATTCATTAAGCTCAGAAGAAAATTTACACTTCACACCCACCCCCCCTCTCTCTGACCCCTGCCCCACCTTCCACCAACAAGATGCCTCTCTTGGTCCTGGATTGCTTCACAATTGAAGGCAGGAATCCTCCTCTGTCTGATGTTTCCTTAGTTCCAGCCTAAGCCGCAGTTCAGTCTCTTTGGGAGCAGTGAGCTGAGATAACCGGTTTCCTGGGATGCGAGTGGCTTTATCTTCTTTGTTTCTTTTAAGATGCCT